>PNEQ01040463.1:0-26611 GCA_003012365.1 Medauroidea extradentata | reverse complement strand
TCCCCGTCTCCGTTGGTCACGCACTTGGAAGGCTATTGGTGATGCGGCATTATCTACCGACATCCGCTCTGCGGCTTTTGTTCTTTACAATGACCTTGTTCCGACTGCGATGCGTCGTTTCACTATTCACATCAGTGATGATCCCAGCTGCCCTTTCTGCGGCAATATGGACACTGCATTCCATAGGATTGTCTCTTGCAACATTGCTGAACCGATATGGAGGTGGTGCGTCTTTCACCTGCGCCGCCTAATACGAGATCAAGATGTTGATAACATTCGTCTCCTGCATTGTGACTTCTATTTGTTTCCTGCGGTGAAACGTCGTGCTGCCCATTGGCTCATTTTTCACGCCATTCATTTCCTCCTGCACAAGACTCAGCACTGCAACCTTCGTGACTTCATCGGTGTGCTTCGAGAAGACCGATGGAACATGGCCCGTCGAGGAACGCTTCCGACGCAGTTTGGCAGATACTTATATTTCTTTTAATTTCTGACATGTTATTCTTGCAAATTATAGAGATTGCATGCACTGATGTGTGATTCGAGTTTTGTGCTGCACTGGTTTAGCCCTCTTTGTCAGTCCTACCAATATTTGTGAGTCCATTACAGGACCTTTCGAAGATATTGAATCTGTGTGTACTATACCTGTTCTGTAACAGTTCTACAGTGCTTATGTTTTCTATTATTTGTTGTGTTCGGTGACAACATTCTTATCATTGGGCTTGCAATTGTGTTGTAATATGTTAGTGTAAATAAATTAATTAAAAAAAAAAAAAGTCGACTAGAGCGCATGTCTGCTGACCCAAGGGTTGATGGATCGGGTCCCGCACCCGGCAAAGGATTTTTTAGTTCACTTTGAACTTTAAAAAATCATAAGGTTCAATTCCCCATACACAGACACTTGGAACTTGGCCCTTACCTGCAGCGACACTAGCGCACTCTACCTTCCAACGTCAGAAGTAAACGTTGGAACAAACATGGCTCCGCCCAGCACACGACAGCAGTGCCGCCTAGCAGACGTCGGAGAAAACAATCATGGCTACACTAGTGCCGCCTAGCAGACGATGAAGAAAACAAACATGGCGACACTAGCGCCGCCTAGCAGACAATGGAGAAAACAAATATGGCGACTGCAGCACTGCCTAGCAGCCAACGATGGAATCATGACGTCACGAGCAGAAGACGAAAAAAAAAATGTGACGTCACAAGCAGACGACGTAAACAAACATGGCGGCTGCGTAGCAGATGACGTAAGACAAGTGAGAATCGAAAAATTTGAAATTCAAAAATCAAATTTGAAAAATCAAAATTCAAATTCGGAAAATCCAAAAAACCAAATTCGGAAAATCCAAAAACCAAAAACAAGATGGTGGACGTGACGTCGGCAAACATGGCGGACTGTGACGTCAAACAAGATGGCGGACAGTGACGTCACGGCGGCCATCTTGATTGCGTCATCAGCGGCTCCTCGGCTCCTCACCCTCAACCCTCTGTGCTTAAACCGGCCAATTGCCACTACTATGGACCTTACCAAATTTTTTTTGTAGTGACCACAAACAATTTTTGCTGTCCCCAAAAAAGTTTAGCAGTAACTACAAAAAATGTTGTAACCGCTACAAAATTATTTCGTGAGGTCCATATCGACAAAATATTTTGTAGCCACCACAAAACCGTTTTTTTTTGTGCAAACTTCGCGTTGTTATCTGACAACAGGCTAGACTGTAAACTGTTGCTCGCTCCCTTCTCTACGTCTTTCACGGGCCTACAGTGTCGTGAATGGTGGCGCTAAGCACTTTCAGCCAATAATTAGAAGTTACAATGTAGAGCGATCAATCACATGTAAAGCAGTCAAATACGTTAATGACACCACATAAAGACTGATTAGTAGGGACAGAAATGTTTGCAAAATAATTTTTGTACAACTTTTTTTCAGTGCCTTACATGCACACCTGCAGCTTTGCTTCGTGGTCAGTGATTGGATGTTTTTCACTCCCAGCATCTTGCGGATATATTCGCCAATAACAGACGTACAGTGTCGCTATTTACCTTGTCCTGATTGCAGTGGTGGCTCTAGGTAGAGCACAATTTGTAGAAAACTGTATAGGGTTGTGCACTAGTTGACGCTACAGTCACTGACAAGCTGGTATATAGGTGCCGATACTAGAGAATGGAAAATTTCGCGAATTCAATGACCTGCAGGCTATAATCCATTGAACTATGCATACTCAAGCCCCGTCTATTTGTCCACTAGCTGCTACTCAGTGGAACAGCAAACAAGGAACGAATATAAGGGGCTTGAGTGTGTATAGTACAATGGCTTCTAGCCTACAGGTCATTGAATTCGCACCATTTGAGTGTACGATTTCTCGAGAAAGGATAAAGTCTGCGTTCATGTGTGTTTTTTACGAGACTATCAAACGTGTTATTTATATGGTAAGCTGCGAAAAGAGAACCTGTTCCAGACGATGACGGAATGGTATTATCCCACCAAGGCCAGTGGCTGAACAGAATGTGAACTAGCATTGTGACGTGTGCGCACAGAAGGGGAATACCGTATAGTCTGGTTCAAATTCAGCAGTCCCTCAGATCGCCCAGTATCAACTGTTTTGAGGGCGCAGCCTACCGCGTGTTTTAAATGAGTTGTAATGTTTGAGGAAATAAATTATTTTCAATTAGACTAAGGTTAATTCTACTGCAGGTTATAAAGAAAGTGTTTTCTTTTTGGAGAGTTTGGCACAGGGAAAATTTCTGCCGCTAATTTCGCTGTTATTGCTAAATGACCAGAAAAAAACGAAACTGTAGCAAAATTAGATTTAAAAAGGCTTGGAAATGACAGAAGTCATTTAACTTAATATTTTATGTGGAAATTAACCAATTTCGAGTTTTAAATTATCCCACGTGTGCATTCATCGCGGCCACGTGGCTAGGGACACTCGTATCGTAAACCATTAGAGCCACCGCTGATATTTTGTGGGCCGGAGGCCTCACATCTTCATTTGCACAGATTTAATCTACACGTCTCTAACCCGATTTTTGTCACTTGATTGTTTGTGACGAGTTTATGCACAACCTATTTGTCAACCACGAGCATGGTCCATAGGGTCGCCATTGTGCTTCGAATGTTCATGTTAGCAGTATTACCACTATCTTTCATCCATTCGCAGGTGTGAGGAGGAGCATTTCAGCAAGTTATCATAGAGGAGTTACGTGCATAAGTACTACTAACCCCGCTTGATTCTGAGCCTTACCGCGCCGTCGTGGGTATGGGACAGGCTGCCCTGCGGGAAGTTAATTAGGAAAGCCATCTCCATTGTTCATTAGCTGCATTCATTCCAAGCGAACCCGTTAGTCCATCCTGGCGGCCACCGGACCCTTGCTGTTAAAGGAATTGCATATCAAGTGCCGTAGCGTTCATCATCATGCTGCTATCATTTTACAATTGCATTCATAACTGCGTGGGGCAGACGCCATCATCACACAATTACCGGTAACCGGTGAGCTCTGTGATTGGTCAGTTTACACCCATTACCGATACCAGCGCTCAAGCGGCAGATATTTTCCCTGTGACAATTTTTTAACATTGATCTGTTTAACCCGTAGTGGAATTATTAACCTCAACGAAACTATTCCACGTGTGCCCATTGTTTCAATGTATGGAAAGAAAAACCACTTTGGACAAGAAGGGTAGGCCATTGTTAAGACGCCATGTTCAATAATGCGCTATACCTAAGCGCTCTAACATAGCTAAAAATGTGGTTTTTAGACTGCCGTACCTCAAAATGTTCTAACACAATATATGCGAAATTCAGGTAGAAACGTGGACTGAACTTTGTTACAGACTTTTCACCAATAAAACTGTATGGTCGTCACTTAAAGTCCCATATTAAAATTGGGTCGGCTAGCTAGCGGCAGTTGTGCGCTCGGCTCATTATGGCGATACAGCATTTGAAGAGCACTTCAAGGTCGTACTAATAACTCAGTTGCTTCTAAACCTCTAACTTGCGAAATCGCTCAAGGCAGACGGCAGCCTTAAGAGGCTTATGTACCTGACGCATGATCGGTGTTGTAGCGTGCCGCGCATATTTTTTTCTATTCGAGACAGCTAAACTTATGAAAAATATGTTTATCTACTAAATAACACATGGCTAAAACTAGGCTTCTATAAGTTAAAAGAAACATGTTTTCGGGCCCCTCAAAATGGCTAAAAACGTATTATTTTACAGCTGTAACTGGAAAAATACCCCCCGGATTCGTAAAATACAACGTTGGCCTTTACTACAATTTTTCCATAAGTAAAATTTTTAGAGTCGCCGCTTTAAGCCCCATAGGAAAATGCTTAGTACGAAAACACAGCACACCAGTTTAGTGCGCCGCGAATATAAGCGATGCTGTTACCATCGAGTGTGGAAAGCGTCACTGTCTCCGTGCATCAAACGCGGAAAATTACATCTGGTGCATAGCTCTCTTAAGAGAAGTCCTCGACGAGCGCATGGAGGGCGTTAAAGCGTGTCACGCGTATTAATTTTTACGCGAAACCGTTTGACTTATTCATATTATGTTTACCTATGAAAAGAACACATACTTGAATCTATGCTTCTATGTTTTCAAAAAAATTCAGCAAGCTTGTTAGAAACATGTTTTTTGGGCCTCTCAAAATGGCTAAAAACTGGTTGTTTAGACTGCTGTAACTCCGAAAATATTACCTGAATTCGGAAAGTGCAGAACGGGAGGCATGCGTTAGTCTTCACTTCATACTATTAAAAATAAAATGTGGTCACCGCTTAAATCCCCGTACGAAAAAATAATACAATGAAAACCTTGCACGCCAGTTTGGCGCGCTGCGAATAGGGGCGATATGCTTCTCGTGAAGCGTGGGACACTGGCTCTTATCGCTACGCTGTTCCCACGAGTCAAAGGTGGAAATTCGACACCGGCGAAGACTCCTCTTAAAGAGTATGTGGTTGATTAGTAAACGCTAAAAACTCCAATTGGAATTTACAGGTTTATGAAAATCAATATAGAAAAAATGCTAATTATTAGTTATGGATAATCATATTTGCCAACTTTATTCGCTAACGTTCTTACAGAATGATGAATTTGCTAAGCAGTTAAAGGTACACCATTTCGGCGTCAAAGATTTTTCTTCAGAAATACTGAGAACAGAATTTTCTAAGAAAGTTAACGAAACCAACGGTTAGAAACTAGAGATTTTTTGTGAAAATGATTCCGCAACAGTTTGGTTCAGTGCTTAACATGAACATCTGCAGCTCTGCTTCGTGTTTAATGGCTGTGTGTATTTGTACAGAGGCGTCACTCATTAGACTGTGCCAATTACGGTCACTGCGACACCACACGTCTGTGATTTGCGCGCACAACCCCTGATACACTAAGAGTTTAAGCGTATCAAAGCACTGTTCATGAAGCTAATCTTCATAAGTGCACATAAGGAAGTGAAACAAGTTGTAGAATTCTTTTCACCAAAAATCACTGTATCTAACTACTGTCTAGGCATGCTAAAAAACGAGATAAAATATTTTTTTAAAAATTCAGAGGAGTGCAAAATACTCTGTTCTACCCCCCTGCTCCAATTTGCCCCCCTCCGTAATATCTATAGATATTTTTTCATAAACCGTTGCAGTCGCACGCGTAACTCACCAAACTTTTATCACAATGTGAGGAATGATATACGAACGAATATTTTACAAACCTACAGAAATACAAACAGGCGTTCATTTTAATATATATATAGGATATATTACAGTTAACTTAATACAAAACGTGAGTGTGCATAGTATTAAATCAATAATATTGCATGATAAACTACGTAGTTCAAATACTTATGTTCTCATTTGAGGCGGAGTTTTACAGCAATTATGCATGCGAGTGTCTCTCAGCGTTTCTCACGAAATTTTACCGGTACTTTTGCACGTGATTTTTAATGCTGCTTTAGTAAGTGAAGAACATTTGCCTGCAAGGTTTTCAAGTAAGCTGAGGAATGATATGTGGCGAGTATGGAACCGCATCGGAATAATGAAGCAGGAGAAACGGGAGATCCCCCAGAAAACCTGTCGGCCAACGGCATCGTCCGGCACGACTCCTTTGATACTAGACCGCAACTTGCTTTGGTGAGAGGCTAGTGCCGTATGCGCTTCGTAAACCGCAGTTCTACTGCATTAGTAGGGACCTGAACATTTCGCGATTTCTTTTGGACAGAGTCTAGAATCCAAACAACTTAAGTTTGTAACACTTCTGCGGTTGACCCAAGACTTTTTGTACATCTCCTGGAAGGTACTGTCAATCGTAACGAAGCAACTAACGCAAGTCCTATCAAATAGTAACAATGTGTCAAGAAAGCAGTCAATGAACAGCTGCTCTCTTCTTGAATACACATATATACAGGTCAGTGAACCCGCGAATTTTTTCGGTCTCTATACATTAGTGATGAAACATAAACGTGATTGTAACGTAATCCGTTAACGAGTTCCGCGTGTTATTTCCATTGATATCTTATTATTAACATATTTAATTAGCTTCAACAATTTGTAGGCAATATGCGTTAATGCAAAGGAATTTTTCAATTAAATTTTCATCTAAATCCAGGTTTCCGTTACGCAAATATCATAATTGAACTGAAATTTAGTTTTTAACCTGGAAATTAACTTAAAGGTAAAAGAAATGATGTGGGGTGCTCTCTCTTCTTACTTTTCATAATGATTCTAACTTACACAAATAGCTGGCTCTAAAAAATTTAAGAAAGCTGATGTCAAGTACCTCCCCCTTTTTTTTACATTAAATTAAATTTTTTGTCAACGACTGTATTCTTACTTCATCTTTAGTAAAAATTACTTTACACTATAGTTCATTCACCAAGATGCAAGAGTTGTAGTTTGTAAACTTGCATGAGTGCTTGATACTAGTATAAGCGGTAAGGTGTGTACAAACTACTAACATGCACGCGTGGCTGCAGTGCGGCGAGAGTTAAATTGGTGACAGGTCAAGCGAGTGTTTGCGTGGTTTTCTAAAAGAGTTTTAATCAGACAGAAACGGCAGCTGTAAATGTGTTTCTCTGTTACAGTCGAACGTAAGTATACACATGTACGACCAATTAGGACTGTTATGTACTGTTTATTCACTTACCGATCGTTAGAGACACTGGAAAATCGCGAAAATATTTAACATAGCCTTCAATAAACTATAGTACCTCAATTGTGACACGTGTGAACAGTTTTCTGGCAAATCACACACGTCCTGTGTTAAAACTTTACAGTTATAATTGGGTCTGTTGAAGAGGGACACAGTGCTTCATATAAACGCTAGCCAAAATAGGCACAAAACCTTCAGTGTTACACATAGCATGTTGGAGCCTAGCAAACAATCAACTTTTCCCGCGATACACCAGTGTCTCTACCGATCGTAGATCGTGATGCATTCACTGCATGTTCGGTACGGTAATTATATCTACAACACGTGCAACATGACTGATATCAATTACATCTTAACTTCATATAATGTCTATAAAACGGTCAGTGTCTATATATCTTATGTGACAATTTTGTTAAAAGTATGATGTAAATATCGTTAATATGGAATGAATGTATTTCAAAAATTATATTTTACGGGTTCAATAACACTGTCAGTTGTACAATACCGATTGTTTGATAATAACGAGGGCTTTGATAATGTTAATGAACGTCTATTACTTAATTACATCGACCAGAATCGTAGATATGATCGAGAATCGTTATGCACCAAACATCGAAAATGTCAATGTCGAGAATTATCAATATATCTAAATACGTAACAACCCTACTGTCAACGATTTGTTTTTACATACTCTGCCCCTTATCAGTTAACGAAGATATTACTCTCAGTGAATTTCATCAGGCTGACGTACGTTTGTCGTTTCACATGTTATGGTTACCGTTCATGAATAGTTACAATATGTGTGTCAATATTAGCGTAGATCATTTTACATTTCTTCCATAGCACACTGGCATGGCATTGTCGTATACCTGAGAAATAGGGTTTTATGCCCGGATTTCGGCATTGCGTATCGTGTTGGTCGATGTCGCTGTTCGAAGAGAATTCTCGGGGTTATTCATCCTATCTAATTCACACTCATAGGTTCCCACGACTTTATTATTCATACTCGTCTAAATATCAGCAATTCATGCATCTTCGATCAATACCTGTCTGCCATTTAACGTGGCGAGCATCCCGGACACCCCTGATTACAAGCTGCAGTCACGTGAACACTGCGTGTTTTCATTCACAGACCTTACCTTCGAGTACGTGCATGTGCTTCGCACGCTCTCACTTGAACGCGAATAGACTATAGGTTGCTGGACATCATATAGCAGCTGATAAATATTATTTTCATAATTTTCGTTCATATTGTTACTAAATCGTGTTTTTCTAGTTCTTCACACTATAATTTTTAAGGTTTTGTAACAGAGAGTAGAAGGACGATACAGCAATACAGGTTACAAATGCAACTAAACATGCTATACTGCCTGTGCGGTTATAATGTGTTTATCTGTAGCACAGTGAGTGTCCATTATGAAATGTACCTCTCGCCATGTTCTGTGGAGATGTCTGCTGGATAAGTCGTGATTTCGTTTGCGATAAGGGATCTTCAGATCGTTAAGTCCTTCACCCGGGGTTTGGTATTCATTGGTTTTAAGGCATATCCCGATAGTAAATAGTTATATATGTGTCTGCAAGCAAGACTTGACACATGAATACAATCGTGGAGTGCTATTGTCCCATACGTCGTAGAAATATGAGTCTGTATGTTATGTAAAGTGCACTAGTACGATCTTTTTTTTTTTTTTTCGGAAAATGTTCGTCTGAGTATGTTGTATCAAGATAACGCAGTAATTACATACATTGGTAGGACAGTAACATACTAGCTACTTTTTTTTCTCTGTGTTCTCAAAAACAAATAAATTATTCATTTCGTTGACATTTATTGGCCTATGATTATTGAAGTTTTCATGTACTGAATATAAACCTAAATTTCTGATGTGCACTTAAAAAAATTTTCACACTTTCAGATGATAGCAATGTATGTATAAACATTTTTGTGTAATATTAAACTTTTATTTAGTTTTTAATGTACATTAGTTAACATTGAAATACGCAACTAAATCTTTGTAATATTTTATTTCTTACTTGGAGATCGGAAAATGAGGATTTTGTTTATCTCTATACCGTGACATGGTGCATTTATTCAGAATTTTTAAAAACTCAAATTTAAATTTTGGCAAGGACTACATTTTATTTTTTTGTTCAGTGACAATACCATTTGAAATAGCTGTCATAAGTAAGAAACAGATATATTTGTTTGAAACTTATTTTAGCAAGTCTCGTATCGCATGTCGGTAACTCAGTAGGCTTACCTAAATCTTAGACGTTTCATGTGAATTTATTCTCCGTCTATTAAAGTCATCAGGTTATATAAAAAGAGATAAAAATAATTTGAATTTTCCGTACCTCATAGTTTTTGATAAGTAGTTTACCAATATAAGTGGTATAGGGTATACTTCTTAGAAATAACATTTTCGTAAAAAAAAAAAAAAAAAAAAGTTATGGGTAGTTTTCTGAATGCGTGATGCGTGGAAGCAGATGAAAATAACTACCTTAAACGGAGTAGTGTAATGTTATTTTACTCAGAGCAGTCGTAAGATATCACAAGAAGAACTCGAGTACAAAGTCGATATTAGTGTTTACTAGCAGAACTTCATCGAAGATTTCAGCGCTATCTGTTTAGGTTTTTTTGTACTTTAAACAAGTTTTATCACTCACATGATACCCAGCGCTAGTTGATATATTGTCACGCTCTGGATGTAGAGGCTAACTGTTTTGTAAACCAACAGAGAGCGCAGTTTCTTGGAACGTAGGCTACTTCATTTTTGTTAAGTTTAGTGAATGTCATCAACGTAAGGATTCCTACGTGTTTAAACTGTTCTTCTCGTCTGTACATTCTTCATCATGCTGAAATTTCTTTGTACGTCCAGCTGTGCCGCAAAGAATATCTGAGATTTGATATGTTTTAAACTACAAAACAATTATTAAGATACGTTTCCCTTACACACTAAATTAATATTTTATTATTTTAATTACGTATATTGCATGAATAACTCCAGCTTACTTCTTTTCCAGACGTTTGTTCTGAAGCATAAATAACAAACGTAATGAACGACTTCCGGTTGCATTGAATCGGGAATAAATTAATTCTTGCTAACCAAAGAAATTAATAACGTATATATTATTGTAACACAACAAAATAAGTAGCCCTTTATATGGTGCAACAGCCCTGCATCTGTTTCGTAAACTGCTAAATTGTACAGGCGTACTTAAACAATGAATTTTACGATATTAATCAAGAGCGAAGATATTGATCTTCAAATATCACCATCAAAACAAATCAACCACATTGAGCTTTGGGGACCGAGATAATGATACGTTTCGTAATTTATTGTTGAATTACTCGATAACACTTACACTAAATATAAACGTCCCTGTTTTATCCGCGAGGTGCATGCCAGGTCAGTTAAGTTCAAATCGATCAACCTGTTAAGGTGCATATACTCATAAACTCTATAATGATAAGCCAAAAACAGTATCAATATTTTAGAAATTCAAAATTTATGTAAGGACTTTACTAAAAACTCTGCGTAATTAATTTCATGAAATTAAAAGTAGCCCTAAGTGCTGTATTTCTGTAAATATTTTTACCAATATTAATTCTTGAAAATGGTTGATAAATTGAATAACAATATTTATTAAAAAACAATGCGAAGTAAAATATTTCATTTCTGTCCAGTAACTCTTATTTCAAGAAATATTTATTTACACAAATATAAGTTTTGAAAATACGTATTTTTGTATTTTAACGTATTTTAAAAGTGTTTTACTTTAAAAATTAAATACTAGGCAGAAATTTGCTGTCTTATCATGTATTTTTCTTGTAAAAAACATACGTACGAAAATAGTTTTGAAAATCATTAAATTAATAAAGTAAAACAATTATTTTAGTTTCAACGTGGTACAGTTTTATAGCTGTATCTCAAACATTTCTTTTCAAATTCGACGAAAATGTAATTCGGGATTTTTTGTACCAACACGTTTTGAATTCCGTAAATATTTATCTGAGTTATTTATGTATAGCCTTTGCCTTGAAAGGAAGAACAAGAGTTTGGATAGGAATACTATACGGGTTGTTACAAAATTACAGGTCATTGTTTTTGGGGAACAACCCGTAGGGCCTACAACTCGATGAACAAAAGTTGTGATGTGACCACATGTCCGAAAATGCACTATTTCTGCTCTATAGTTCACAATACATGTGACGTACAGTGCACAGCGCACGGACTGGATTACGATATTGTGGAATGTGATCGAAGCTATTATTGCCAGCTACACGCCAGACGAGCCATATTTAATTCGGCGGTACGTACTGCCAGTTGTATCGTTCCGCAGCAAAATGTTCCAGCCCACCGGCTATGTACTGTATGCGTCCGTCAAGTGAACTGTAGTCCGAAACGGTGGGTTTTCGGACCTGTGTTCATTCAGTCTCTTTGATAATTGCCCTAAAATATTGGCATTAGAATTTTCAGAAACATGTTTAACATTCTTGTATTTAAATACGAACTGTATAACACAGGAGCAACCGTAAACTAAAGTGGAATTTCTTGGAACAACAAAGAAACATATGCCATTATTTTGAATTTTAGTTTTACACACGGCAGCCATGAGTGTAAAATAAACAGAATAACCATTACTAAGGTTAATTCTATTACAAGTTAGAAAGAAAATACGTTTTCTTATGAGAGAGCTTAGCACAGGGAAAATTTCTGCCACTAGTTTCGCTTCGATCGCTAAGAGACCAGATAAATACGAAACCGTATTAAAATGAAATTTAAATGAACTTTAGCAAATGTACCGCAGACCTTTTAAAAAAAGATACATAAAATTCTGTTTACAGAATCTTATACATAGTTCAGTGTATCTTTAACGATGCTTGAGGCTCCCAATAAGAATCCTTTGAAGATATGTCTAAAATTAAGGCACATTAATAGTTTCGTTCAAACTGAAAATCTAGTCATTTAGGCGTATAATTTAGACTGTGTTTTAAAACACTTTTGTCAAAGAAACAAAAAATTACAACTTACAGTGCACTGCAAAGGGCCAAGTTGTCAGACTCCTCACACAAACAATTATTGTCTCATACAGACAAATTTATACCAGACAATAAGTTTTCTAACATAATTTACCGCAGCTATAGAAAAGTATTTGTCTAGTATCACTCACACACAAGCTTTGCTTATGTGAATGTTATGTCTTCCATTTTATAAAAATAATTAATGTAAAGTGCTGTAATCGGTATATGTAAAATAAATTTAAAAAAATCGGCAAACGTACACATTTCAAAAATCTCTACATATAACATTCTCAAGCTCTTAAAAAGGTGAATTGGAATTTCCAAATAAAATTATGTAACTAGGATCAACAGCATGACTTGTATGTACGTGGCATAATTTTTAACTCGTCCCAATTTGTATAAGGAAAAATACGTTGTTTCCTTAAATAAAAATAAAAAAACTGATCAATATTATTTAGACTGTGCACATTTTTACTACGAGAAACAGCTACATGAAACAAATCGTAGTTTTACATGCTTGTTTTGAAAACCTGCACACATAAATGATTCTATTAAAATGTTGTACTGAGGAAATTATTAATTCATGACACGCACTATTTGCAAATACAGCAAAATCAACATTAACAAATAATTTTGGAAGTATGATTTATGAATTTATATGTCTCTAGGTTAAATGCTAAGTGAATGAATCATTTAGATTATTAATTTAGAATATTTTATTATTAACTTTCAGTTTTAAAATATTTTTGACAAACTACTACAGTACAGTTCAATGTTAAAACAATCATGAAAAAAACCACGAAAACTTAAAAGTATGTTTTGCTAGCAGTAATGGGAATTTTAGTTTAAGACTTAACATTTAATATACGGTCGGTAAAATTAACTCAATATTACACTGTTTCGAATAATATAATGCGAAATTTCCTTCTCAAACATTGTCTATATAGTTGACAGTAAACTTTAGTCACCAAATTTTAATAGATTTTAAAGTCTAGATAGCTAACCTCTTTAAACCATGGATAATTTTTTGTTTAAATAAGATAGAAACATATAGTTTCTAAGCAAGGATAAGTAACGATATAAATTTATCAAAAAACATTGCCAACTGAGCTTTTGTAGGGGTGCAAAAATGTAATAAATATCAGCCTCAACAAAACACAATGAAGGTGGCCCAGTAGACGTAGCAGTATGTCTTACAAATCTCTAAAACTGTCCCATGATTACAGAGCCACAGAAATATCACACGGGGAAAAAAATGACTGTTTGCTAGGCTCCAGCATGCTGTGTGTAACATTGAAGGTTTTGTATGGAAATTGGCTGTCGTTTATTTGAAACACTGTTTTTATCTTCAACAGGCCCAGTTAGAACTGTGTAGTTTTAACACAGAACGTTTGTGATTTTATTTCAAAACACTCTCTATTCTCTCTGAACATGTTACAAATAAAGTAAAGGTGATATATGTATTTCGGTGTATTTTTAAATTTTAGTGACCGGCCTTCTATCGGCAATCATCTAAGGATTTCTTCCGATTCGACATCGTTATCACGACCCTCGTCATCCTAGAAAAGCATTACAGCATGCGGAAATAAAAATAACTTTATTCTCTCCTCTAAAGCCAGGACAATTAAAATTTTTTTTCTAACGTACACATTTATATAGATCTATAGGTACCCTTGTTTTTCGCGAAAAGAATTTTGCCTCACTTTGTTTCAGTGTCTTACGTGCACATTTGCAGTATTGCTTCGTGGTCAGAGATTGGATATTTTAACTCTCTCGAGCCTTGGGATTCTACCGGCAAATCACAGCCGTGAGGCGTTGCAGAGACTTTATTGTAATTGGCTCAGACAAATTATATACGGCTCTTCATATAGACACACTTCAAATAATTATGAAGCAGAATTACAGATGCGCACGTAAGGCACTGAAACAAAGTGGGGCAAAATTCTTTTCGCGATAAACCAGGGCCCCAATAGATAAGTAAATATGGCAGATATTGACAGGGCGAATAATTAGCTAAATTAATAAATAGCTATTGATATCGAGAGTACGAGTACTTTACTGTTTCGTTTCATTTCATTTTCATTTATTTGGACGCTTTACGTGCCCTCTAACAGCAGAAGACCTTGGTCGAGGTAAACAGGGGAAAGGAGGTAGGAGTCCAGAATTCACCTGTAGTGATTTTGAAGAAACCTGGTAAACCGACATCAGGATAGTCAGAGCCGGGAATCATTAGGAACAAAAAATATGCTAACGATTTCAAAAGTCAAGTGAGGTAGAGAGAGAAACAAAAGCTGAAAATTTAGAACACAACCTCAGCTTAGGTAAATTGTTCTTGAGAACACGCAGGTCAAATTATTCTAATGATGTCCGTGGCATACAGACGCGCATTGTCGTGATGCAACGTGCCTTCGGGAGAAAATAGCGGCACGCATCGTCAGAACTAATTCCGTTGCCTGCCAGAACTCGCTACAGGAAAATAAGACTCATTTTTTACTCGTAAATAATGGTCACCAAAAGCACGACTAAAAATGTAGACTACGCATCTGAGCCTCAAGCTCAATTCTCCGGTGCCAGGCCCGTATACGATGGCTGCAAACACCCGGAGTGAACGCGGAGGGTTTAACCTGATAATGAGTAAAAAGCATGCCAAAATTAAGTTATTTTTTTATGGTAAGTTAGACTTGAGAGGGCGATTCACTAGAAATTATAATTTTTAAAATATGTTCTTATTTGTACGAGATATGGTTTGTTTTGTAAGAATATATTGTTACTACTATATGCAGTAACGAAAATTATTTAGCTTTCTTAGTTTTTGTATTGTACCATATTCAAGTGGAAATTTGCAATAAAATGGTTTTATCCCTCAAATGAAAACCAAGTTATTTACCGAAATAAAAAAAAATTCACACATTCACACTGAAGAACAGTGTCACAGTCTATGGCACTTTATATTTACAAACCGCAATGACGTTTTCTGTTTAAAAATAATGGATTTAAATTAAAGTATATAATTTTTAAAAATATTTAAAAATACATAAAACTAATCAATGTGGTTTATAAACACGTTATAGACCATGGCGCTATTCTACAATGTAATTTTTTTCATTTCGATAAGGGGGTTGGTTTTCCTTTAATGCATAAAATCACTTTTTACAAATTTTGACTTTAACATGGTATAATACGAAAACTATGAAAACTAAAAAATTATCGTTTCAGTAAAAACCAGTCACAGTATATGCCTACAAAACAAACCACATCTCGTTAAAATAAAAAAAATTAAACATAAACAATTTTCAGTGAACCGCCCCCGTAAATGCCACGTTCATATCCGAACACAACATGATAGTGCATTGGGCACGAGCATTTGTGTGAGGGCAAGGGACAGGAACTTTTGCACATATTTGTGATTGGGTGTTTTAACTCTCACGTGTCTTAGGATCATATCCGCAAACCACAGACATGCGGTGTTGCGGCAACCTTGTCACTTAACAAAAACGTGAAGCAGGGCTGCAAAAGTGCACCTCAGGCACTGAAACAAACTGGGGCAAAATTATTTTCATGAAAAATTCGCGGTCCTAGTGATGGCTAGGGGCCGGGAAATTTCGCATATTCAGTTACCTGAATGTTAGAATCCATTGTCCTATGCATTCTCAAACCCCGTGTATTAGTTCATTGTCTGCTGTTCCACTGAGTAGCAGTTAGTGGACGAATGGTCGGGACTTGAGTGTGCATAGGATAGTTGATTCTAACCTGCAGGTCGCTGAATCCGCGAAATTTTCCTAGGGGCAGGAAGTTTTCGCGAAAACATTTTTTCACCACTTTGTTTGAGAGCCTTAAGTACACACTTGCAGTTCTACTTTGTGGCCGGTGATTGGATGTTTTATCTCCCAGCGTCTTGGAGGGTTTTCCGCAAATCACAGACGCCTGGTGTCGGAGTTAACGTTCTTCTGATTGGGCAGATTCGTTTTCCATTTGACTGTGCCGAGAATATGCAGCCAATAACCATAAACTAGAGCTGACGATGTGCACGTAAGACACTGAAACAAAGTGATGCAGAAATCTTTTTGCGAAAACTTCCTGCCCCTAGTGATGGGAGTTACGTATGTGAAATGTTTTTCAGAACATTTGTCATTCTACCCCTGATTTTTAACAATTACCTAGAAGCGATCTCTGCGGCAGGCCACATTTTCGGCCAGTGAGAGACGTCGAGAAAACGTATATCTGCTTGCAGTCTAGACTGCTGTTAGAAAGTAACGAAAATGTTGCACGTCCCTAATAATAAGAGACCCGGCTAGACTTCATTGTCCTGTGTACACTCTGCATTCAGATACTTGTTGATACGCTGCTTCTCCAGTGAGTGACTAATTCTACACCTGACAAGGTAGAACGGGAGTCTGTGAGTATTTTCATGTAGGTCAACTATTAGTAGGGATCCTGGTTTTTCGCGAAAATAATTTTGCCCCACTTTGTTTCAATGCCTTACGTGCACCTCTGCAATTCTGCTTCGTGGTCAGTGATTGGATATTTTAATTCTCTCGAACCTTGGGGTTCTACCGGCAAGTCACAGCCGTGAGGTTTTGCAGAGCCTTTATTGTAATTGGCTCAGACAAATGATATACGGCTCTTCACATAGACACGCTGCCAATATTCATGAAGCAGAATTGCAAATGTGCACGTAAGGCACTGAAACAAAGTGGGGCAAAACTCTTCTTGCGAAAAACCAGGGTCCCTAGCTATTAGTTTACAGTCCTCAAGTCAGAGTTTCAGCAACTGACACACAATCGAAATCACGAAAAAACTAAGCATATATAAGATTTTGAATTCTCATGTCTTCGCAATTGAGTTTGGAAAATTTTCAGGTCACTGCTACTAATGAGTAGAGACGTGTGAATTTCGCGATATTTTTTGACGACAGTTTAGAATCCACTGGTCTATAACTTACCCGAACACACTCCTTGACGTTATTGGTAGGGACCCCAATTTTTTATTAAAAGATTTATGCAACAGTTAGTTTCAGAGCCTCGTGTGCACAGCTGCAACTTTGCTTCGCTGTTATTGGCAGCGTGTCTTTGGGGAAAGACGTTTCTCATTTAACTGCACCAATCAGAAAGATGTTACTGCGATACCACACGTTAGTGATTTGCAGTAAAGTGTTAAGACACGAAACAATTAAAAACAGCCAATCATTGACGATGAAGCAGAACTGCAGCTGTGTACATTAGACACTGAAACCAACTGCTGTAGAAATATTTTCCCCAAAAATTGGGGTACCTAGTTTTGGTAGTGAAGATGGTATATAGCGAAAATGTTTTGTGCCAACATAGCCTTGAAAACTCTGCAATTTCTTGCAACGTGTATGATTGGGTGGTATACGTTGGACACAACGTGGCTCTCCGCAGACCAATAGCGTTCATAACATATTGCAATAGCGGGATTCTTACTGGCTGAGTCAAATAGGATGACAGCTCCACGTACAAGCGAAAGCCAGTAATCTTCTGATACGCTGAACGTACGTCAAACAGTCAAGTTTTCCCGCGATAAACAATCATTAGAGAAGGTGATTTATCGCGAGAATGTTTTCTGCCAGCTTATTCTGCAAGTCAGTGTAGCGTCCTGCGTCATGTATTGTTGGCCGACGGTTATGTGGCACGGTGTAGCTGTTTACAGACGAATCACAGACGCCCAGTAGTAGCGCACCAGAGTTATCATTGGCCGAGTCAAATAGGGACTCGCCAGTAGCGATATAAAAGCGTCAAAAATGAATACATTACATTGAAGCCTAGCAAACAGTCATCTTTTCCCGCGATAAATCACCTTCTCTAACAATCATCTCTAGTTATTGGTTGGGACCTGCAAAATTCGCGTTATACTTTGGTAACAGACTAGACTTATCAGTGCTATATATACAGTATTACAGTATGAGATGACACTGGTCGTAGTCTCTATGTGATGTCAGCTACTTATGTGACCACTGTACAGCAGGTTGGTCACTCAAACATGCAAATTTTAATTATTGCACAGATGCAATTTACCCGGCAGACCACGGCATTTTTGCCTATGAGTAGAGTCTGAAAAAATTCGCGGGTTCACTGACGTATAGGCTAGCATTCAAAAAATATATGTGTATTGAAGCAGACAACAGGTGCTGGCTGCTCGCTGACAAAGTGAAATGAGGCTGCATTTAGTTCCAATGTCATTACTGGTTCACCGACTTCAAGGTGGTGACAAATAAGTCGAAGGCCAAATGTGAAAGTAGCGTGAACTTACAGTGTAATGAATTATAGCTTGTTCCTGATATAAAACTCGAATTTTTGAGGTCTCTACCCATGAGGGAAGTTCGACGAGTATATAACGATTTGGAGTCTAGTCTGGTTGCAAGAAATAACGCGAATTTCGCATGTCTCTAGTTACAGGTTACGGACCTTCGCATATTTGTGTGCCTGCATTTCAAGATAATGGACATTTTACAGTTCACAATATATCGTCTGCTAAAATAAAAAATGTCATTTAGTTGCGCCATACATACTGCCGGTCAGCAGCAGAAGTCAGGTGACCACACAGTAACTTGAAGTCCAGTCTGCTGTAAGATAGTAACGCGAAATGTTCAGGTCATTATATATTACTATATGTGTTGCCATATACGTGTGTTACGTGTTTACAGCGACTGGCCTATTTACCGTGAAAGCGTTCTCCGCGGCAAATCACAATTTCGGCCAGCGGAAGACGTCGAACGAGCCTATAGTCACTTGGAGTCTAGTCAGCTGTCAGGAAATAACGCCAATTTTGCGTGTCTCTATATATTAGGCGTTTAAGAAAACGTTGTAGGTAAAATCTACTCGGTAGTAATGATCACGTGATAGATCTACTCAACCATTGGATGTCAAACGGATTTTTCCGAGCCTACATAAACTCAACGAGTAGTATGCTGCCGGCCTATTAAAAGAAATGCGGCAAAACCTATAGAAGCGGAATATTTTAATCGCCGATTTGGAAGACCTGTATTATAAGACCAAGCCTGGACGGTGCAGAGTATTCTTTGGAACTGGTACAATATACGTATATGGCATTACAATTGCTTACTAGTTATGTATATTGTTCAAAAATACTAGAGTTAACGTCTAGCAATAAGGGACAGCAGAATGAAAGTTCTCCGGCACATAACCTCTGCTTTTTGCATTAATAGACAGTTTACTATATGAAAATTATTTAAATATATTAAGTAAAGTATATGCTTAGAGGGCCTTAATAGGTAATAATTATCAGGGATTGGAATATTTTGCGAAATCAATTACCCGCATGCTAGAATCCATCGTTCTATGCACACTAAAGCACCGCCTATTCGTTCATTGCCTGGTGTTCCACTGAGTAGCAGTTAATGGACTAATAGTCGGGGCTCGAGTATGCATAGGATATTTGATTCTAACATGCAGATCATTGAATTCGCGAAATTTTCCCATCCGTAATAACTATACAACTTATTCCATGAATCACGTTCTTCTGGCGACATTTTTAGTCTACTTTCCAAACGACAAATTAGGCTTATGGGATCACCTTTCTGGCTGTGTGGGGTCTGTGTGTACGTGTGTGTGATTTTAGCATAGCATTGCATATCATAGAAAAAAATATTTTTCAGAATTTCATCGAACTTGGTACACATGTACTACATACAAATCCTGACCTTTATGTATTCCGTTTACCATGTGTTTACATTTTCAAAATGGCAGCCATATTTATATTTATAGCATAGTATCACATATCTTAGGAAATATTAATCATTATTTCACCAAACTAATTACTTGTATACTTCATACAAAACTGACTTTACTTTTGTGTATTTTGTTCATCCTGTTTTATTATTTACAAGATGGCGGTCATTTCTATACTTGTAGCACAGTATTACATATCTTAGGAAATATATATCTGAATTTCATTAAACTTGGTACACATACACTCACACAAAGCTGACTTGACTTTTGTTTATTTCGTTCATCCTGTGCTTATATTTCACAATGGTGGCTATTTTAAATTTTTAGAATAGTATTACTTATCTCAGGAAATGTTATTCAGAATCTCATCAAACTTGGTCTACATATTGTACTACATACAAAGCTGACTTGACTTTTATGTATTTCGTCTATCATGTGTTCATATTTTCAAAATGCAGCCATTTTCATAGTTTTAGCATGGTAGTTCATACCTTAAGAAATAATTTTTCAGATTTTCGTCAAAATTGGTACACATATACTATATACTAAGCTGACTTTACTCTTGTGTATTTCGTTTATTCTGTTTTCATATTTTCAAAGTGGCGGCTCTCTCTCTCTCTCTCTCTCTCTATATATATATATATATATATATATATATATATATATATATATATATATATATAAGCATAGTATTATTCATTCCTAGAAATTTTTTTTAGAATCTTACGAAACAAGGTGCACATATACTACATGCAAAGCTGACTTATTTTCTTTGTATTTCGTTCATCCAGTGTTAATATTTTTAAAACGGCGGCCGTTTATATATTTTATCATAGTATTACATAATGGTAGACATTTTTATATATTTTGCATAATATGCCATACGTGTTAAAAAAGAGTTTTTCGGGATTTCATAAATTTTTGAACACGTATGCAACATAGACTACAAAGTTGACTTGACTATTCTGTGTTTCGTTAATTACGTGTTCATATTTTTAAAATGGCGACCACATCATATTTTTGCGTAATATTACATATTTGGGGAAATGTTTTTCCGAAGATGATTAATTTCGGCACGCATATTCTAGTTAGTTAGTTGACTGTACTTTTGTGTATGCCATTCATGCTTTGCTAATATTTTGAAATCTGCGGGCAATTTTTATTTTTATGACAGAAAGACATCACAGATTTTTTTTTTCATTTTAATCAACCTGGGTACGGGTATGTTGCTTAGTAAGCTGACTAATTGGTAGTATATTTCGCTTGTCATACATATTTGTTAATATTATTATTCAATATTCCCTAGATACACGTAAACGATTTCAACCTTCAGAGATAATTTGCATCCACTTTGAGGAAAGTTTTGCAGGTAACTTCTTATAACTTGAGCCACGATTTTATGGCGAAAAATTTTTTGCACCATTTGGTTTCAAAGCCTTATGTTGACATCCACAACTCTGTTTCATTACCAGTGATTGGACGTTTTAACTGTCACACGTCTTGAGGTTCTACTGACAAATCACAGACGTATTGCGTCGCAATATTCTAATTGTTATTGGTGCAGTCAAATGAGGGTCCGTGTCTGAGCAAAGACGCGCTGCCAATAGCTGTGACGCAGAGCTGCCGACGTGCACGCGAGACAGTGAAACAAAATGACGCAAAAATATTTTCGCGACAAAATCGTGGCTCTACTTATAACTTGATAACCTCATCCAGACTTCTCCTCCAACAAAATAACTACATACTGACATATTTTATTTTAGTTTTGTGGACATGTACAGTACTTAAGTGCCTCACAACATATTTTATTTTGTGTGCAGCCGCGGGAGCCTGTGTTTGTTTAATTTTTACGCGCGCTTCCTCCTTGTCAGTTATCCTGCAGAGAGGATGACCTGTATCAGCCTCGGAAAATGCAGTGAAAGTAGCCAAGTTTTGCTTTAAAGTGTTATAATGTTTATAAATGATTATGTAAATATGTGTGCTCGTTTCTGATTCGAGAATATTAATTAGTTATTCACATGTTTTAATATCCCATCACCAAATTTATACGAATAATGACGAAGCCCAAAAGAAAAAAAAAATTATTTAGTAACCATATGGTGGAAACGAGAGCCAATATGATCATTTATACACTTACTACAGAGTCCTGTTTTTTTTACACAGTTCTTGCTTTTCCTGTCACATTCTAACTGCTAACTAAAGTAACACGAAATATGTACACAGTTTTCTTCTCGATCGCAGCTTATAACACAATCAACCCTCGTCTACCTGTCAATGATCAGCATGTAGTTCCTTCATGTGCTTGTCAAACAAAATATGTTTGTTTTTCATTACTTCAACATCCCTGGAAGTGAAAGTCACACAGCCTCGGTACTACTTCGGAAACGAATCTTATCGTCACGTTCTCTAGCTCGTCATACCAAGCCGGAAAGTTTCTTAATCAGTAAACGACTTGGCCGGTGACGTCAAAACAGATTGCATACTGGGATAATCAGTTGCTTGCACAAACAATCGCGCGTTAGCCGTAAGGCACAATGCATCGGCATGTTTGTTACTCAATTTATATATTTATGAAGCATCGTCTCGTTAACAATGACACGAGAAGTTTAGCTATTGGTTAATAAGTGTTAATTAATTAATTCAAACTGTTCAACCCGTTTTGCTACATACGTTTTCCTGCACTGTATGGCAAAAACAGTTGTTTCTACCCATGATTCAGTGCACAAACGCTTAGACATCTTCCCTTATTCTTTAGTTATTTCTTGAGCCATTGATTTTTGGTGAAATATTTATGCAACATATTGTTTCAGTGCCTCACCTTCACATCTGCAAATGTGCGTGTGACATATTTGAGAAGGAAATGTTGCGTAATACTTTTCACCATATTGCACTGGCGCGAATTATTTCTTGTTAGCATAACAATTGTTCAGAGCATACCATTCGACAACATTGTATCTTTAAACTCAGAATTTTGTCTAACAATGACTGTGAATTTAAACATTTTTATATTCGTTGTAGTGTTGTTCTCAATTTTTGCCACGTGTAGTGAAGTTAATACTATGTCACCCCCTTCCCCCATCCAAAAGGCTATAACCATTAATCATACTATTTTTATACGACCTCAGTCGTAAAGTTTTGAGCACGATGAAATAAATGCACTGAGATTTTTCACTCACTTGGCAATGCTTGTAACAACGACTGGCAGAAATATCTACAGTGAATAAAAATGTAAATTTATAGTTGGGACTTAAAAAGGTCTAACTTAAACGTGAAATGCTTGTACTGATACTGATTTCATGTACTGTATATCCAAATTGCTTAGTCGAAAATGTCTCAGTTGTTGTACAGGGGGAAAAATGTACACTGAGAAATATGTACTGCAGCCTACGTGCAATTTTTGCCAAGGTTCCAAATTGTGGGAAATTTATTGACCTTATGGTCACCTAAGGTTAATTTCAAAGTTAGGGCTACGAACTTTTGGCGAGAAGAATTTTGCCCCAGTTTTTTCAGTGCTTTACGTTCACATCTTCAGCTATGCTTCATGATTGTTGGCAGGGTATCTTTGTGAAGTGACGTATCTCTAGGGACGGGAATTTTTGGTGAAATGATTTTTTGCCTTACTTTGTTTCAGTGTTACGTGCACACTTGCAGCTCAACTTCAAGGTTATTGACAGAGTATTTTTGTGCAGAGTCGTTATTCATTAGACTGTTCCAATCATTACACGGAAAACTGCCACACAACACGTCTACTATTTGTGGGTTTAACCTCCACGCGCTGGGTGTCGCGGCATCCAATCACTGACCACATAGCACAGCTGCAGGTGCGCACGTAAGGCACTGAATCAAAGTGGTGCAAAAATCTTTTCGCGGAATTTCCAGTCTCTACGTATCTCATTTGACTTTGTCAATCACAGCAAGGATACTGCAACACCAAACATGTGATTTATTGTTAGAACCCTAAGGTACGTGAGAGTTAAAACGCCCAATCACAGACTATGAAGAAGAACTGAAGATGTGCACGTAAGGCACTGAAACAAACTGGGGCAAAAATTTTTAGCAAAAAGTTTGTGTCCCTCGTCAAAGATCTAGGTCATATCCAACATATCTGCCAAGATGTCGAGCCGATACTTCCCGAGCCCGCCCGATCAAAACCGCGCTCAAGCCCACGGCTGCCAGCCGCTCGCCGCACATCTTTCTTTTATATTACAATCCCCATTATGGAATAATTAGGATAGACAAGTAATTGAGATAGCAAGTTGTTCAGTCGCGTGGCGCAAATGATCCAATTGGCGCAAATTGCGACGCTGATGTGTACGTTTCCTGATGAGTTCGAAGAGATTCTGAGATGTGGAAATTTGTTTTTGTTACTGTTCCTGTTTTCATAGGCAGAGTCGACGTGAGGAATTGCACAAATCTAAACCCTCACAAAAATATTCGCTCTAGATAGTGGCAAGCTTGTCGACTGGCGTAAAGAATTTTGTACCTTCTTGTCACAGTTACTTATGTTCACATCTGCAACTCTACTTCATGGTCCGTGACGTCGTTAACGTATTCTCATCGTCTTAGGCTTCTGCCCACAAATCACAGACGTAGTGAGTCACAGTAACATTATTCCCATTGAAACTATCATATGAGATACTCCTCTACTCAAACATAAGCTGCCAATAACCACGAAGCAGAGCTACAGACGTGAATGGAAGGCACTGAAACAAGTTGGGCAAAATTGTTGTCACCAAAAATCACTGGCTGCAACTATCGTAATTGTGGGTAAAGCTACTGGTTCTTGTGTTGACAAGTGCAACAATAGTAAAATCGATAAGTGATCAGCTGATTGAGTAATGACAGGCTGACTGACGTGCGTTAATCCAACAGTCCCGTCGAACCAACAGGTACAATGACTAGAGTCCCGGATATTTCGCGTGTTCAACGACCAGCAGGCTGGACTTCACAGTCTGTGTATACTATGTCCTCAGCTACTTGTACATCGGCTGCTGCTCCAGTGAGGGAGCATTTGAACATTTGACGCTGTAGCGTGGCAGTCCATGAGTGTTTTTATGCATGTCCGCCATTGGTTTGGAGTACTCTAGGTCACGTTTAATAAACAATGACCTGATCGAAAAAGTTACCAAACTATACATGACCTAGAAATCTAACCTCCTCAGTTGAATCCGCGAAATTTACGCACGGCCAAAAATATTTTGTGGCAGCTACAAAATATTTCGTGAGTATTTTCCCTGCAAAATTTATATTGTGGGCACTACAAAAACGTTTTGTTGACACCACTAAAATATTGTGACCATCACAAAATTATATTACGGTTACTACAAAATAATTTTGCAGGGAAGACTTCCTACAAAATTTTTCTTTCAGTGCGGGACAATGACATAACATCTGGTCCGCATGGCATTTACACGATGTATAGTTGCATTAAACTCCCTCGATCAGGATTTACGACAGTTGTCAGATCAGTTTATTTCCTCATGCATTGATTGAAGTTCTCTGTAGCATCGAGGAAACTTCTCTTAGCGCCAACCAGCCATGGTTGCCGCAGTGGATAGAGCTCTCGCCTCCCACCAAAGTGATCAGGGTTCGATTCCCAGCGGGGTCAGTCCCGGGATTTTCGCATGCGGGAATCGTGCCGGACGATGCTGCTGGTCTGCGGGTTTTCTCGGGGATTTACCGTTTCCCCCACTCCATCATTCCAGCACTGCTCCATACTCACATCATCTCATCATTCACCAGCGCTTAAGACATAGGTGTTAATTGCCGATCAAAATATCTTCACTTCTAATCACGAAGCGACAGTATTGTCACTTACTGCTTATAACAATGCTATGTTACTGTTAAATTTACTTTAATATTATGTCGTTAGTTTCGCACATAACTATGGAAAAGGTAAGGATAATGCATTTTTTATTTTGCTGTAATTTAATTTTGTTAAGTACTTACATGGTACAAGTCAAGACGTGAGAAATCCGCGTTTTTATATTCACCAGAACTCACTCCATAGCGATATTGGCTCCGTGCCTATGTGACCTTCTGGGCCCGTGATACAAGACAGTGAAAATTTAACAGTTCACAATATTTCGTTGGTTGAAAATGTCTTTCGTGTGCCCTACACAAACTGCCGGCCAACAGCGGAAGTCAGCTGAGCACATAGTAACTTGCAGCCTTGTATAATGTTGGACAATAATTCGATATATGCGCTTCCAACTATGGGCAGAAGCAGTATTAAATACACGTTTTCTGGTGTTGTGAACTTGACAACTGTTTTTATAATTTACACTGCAATATACAATACATAGGGCCACTAGCGCCACGATCTTGTCGCCACTTCGTTTCAGTCTCTTACTAGCACATCGGCAGCTTTACTTCATGGTTATTGGTAGCGTGTCTTTTTTCAGACGCGTTTCTCATTTAATTGTAACAATCAGAATATGATTATTGTGACTCCGTCCGTCTGTAATTTGTCAAGACAAGTGACAGTAAAATCATCCAATCACATAGACGATGCAGCAGAGCTGCAGATGTGCACATAACTAGGGCCCGGTAATTTTCGCGAAAAGATTTTTGCAGCACTTTGTTTCAGTGCCTTACGTGCGAACCAGCATCTCTGCTTTGTGGTCAGTGATTGGATGCCGTAACATACAACGTGTGGAGGTTAAACCCACAAATCACAGACGTATTGCGTCACAGTTATCTATGTACTGATTGGCACAGTCAAATGAATAATAACTCT
>PNEQ01040462.1:0-26610 GCA_003012365.1 Medauroidea extradentata | reverse complement strand
AGGGGGTATCATTGGCTGAGCGCCCTCCAGGAAGGGGTATCATTGGCTGAGCGCCCTCCAGAAGGGGGTATCATTGGCTGAGCGCCCTCCAGGAGGGGGCAAATCAATAAAGGACCAATTCATAAAGCGACACAAACTTAAAGTTGTTTGAATCCTAGCTTATGCCCGAAAGAAAACGCGAATTTTTCATATCTCAAGGTATATATTTTAACCGGTAAAACTTTGTAGTCGCTGCTTCAAGTCCCGCAGTTAAAACTGTTCGGCAGCAAAGTAGCACGCCACTTCTGTGCTTGGTGCGTCCATGCAATGCGGTATTTCACTCGCGTCACATTCGATTGCACTGTCCCGTGAGAACATTTCTGAGGTAAATGTCAAACCTACAAAAAAATATCAAGAAATATATAAGATTGTTTGCTTAAAATACACAGTCATAATAAGAGATGTTTTTGTCAAGGGAAGTTACACCACGCTCATGACTGGCTAAGAAATACAATTTCTTTCCGTGCATCGACTTATAAACATAAAATGTAGTAGATATTACGTATTATTTGTTTATTTGTCCTAGACGGAACTAGCATGAAGACAACAATGTAAATTGCATTTCGTATTGTGTAAGCTACAGTGTTGACAAACTGGGGGTGCTTCAAATCAAATACATAATCGATTTTATTTACAAAATGGTCACGTTAACGTTTTGTTTATGAATAATGTGACACTTAAAACAATATCTCATATTCTTAGAAATACCACGTATATCGCAGGAATGGATATTGTTGTTCCTGTGCTTCATCACAATTTTCCTCTTCAAAAGCCACCATTAAATTGTAATACGTTTATCAAATGTGATTTTATCAATGCATCCATGATGAATGACATGTGGGATGGTAAATATTTCAAGGAAGATCTGACGACTCCTTTAATGGTTCATTTCAATTTTTATTGTTAACTTAAGATTGTTTCTACAAATAAAATCCCAAAACATTTTTCTTGGTGTGGCATTGGATGTTTCCCCTGTAACTGTACATTCGACCCATAAACTCTTCACTCTCTCGTGTAACATGTAAGTCCAAGCAGGCACCGCACTTACAGTCGCTGTGTTACCGACCGAATCTAACCTCTAAATATTATGTAACGTACAATATAACAGTGCGTAGAGAACTATATATCATACGGACTATTCATGATATACGTTGTAATGGACGAGCCGTTGTGGTATCGACCGTGGAGAAGAACGGATTGAGTTTCATCTATGTGACATAATACAATGGGTTTGTTACTGGGTATTACAAACTTTGAACCGGCATCTAAATTAATAACGAATTTCCCACTAAAATATAAGCTATTTTCGTATTTCATTTGAGGCAGTTAGTTTAAATTTATTTATGTGGAATACTATACTTGTTATAAATTTTCTCATTATCAGTGTTCGTGTATTATACTTTTGCTAAATGTTATTGCTTTTTATTCGTCTCGCAATTTTGTTAACAGACTGACAACAGATACTTTTAAGTAGTTCAATGAATTAATGTGTTCCGTAATGTAAAATAGTCTGGCAAAACAAATACTTCAATTGATTATGTAATATCTAATATAGATGAAGTTGAAGTAACAAATGTTGAACTAGGTTTGTCTGATCATCTTGCCCAATTAATAATTATTCCACACATATAAACTCAACCTCAATTAAACAAACATAATCTAGTACATTATATATTATTCAAAGAATTCCACATAAATAACTTTAACCAGATATTGGACTTGTATACATGGGATGAAGTATATGTATATGATAATGTCAATCCAATTTTTAATAATTTTTTAGATATTTTCCTAAAATTATTTGATTATTGTTTTCTCATAAAACGTGGGAAATTGTTAGAACCTAGTCATAACAAAAATAAATCTTGGATAACTTTAGGCATAAAGACTTCAAGTAAACGACTTAAAGAACTTCACTCTATTGTGAAGCATGGGAAATCTGACAATGAGGATTTCATAAACTATTATAAAAAGTACAAATCCATTTATAAATTAGTGCTTTAAAAAGCCAAGAAATTATATGCTAAATCATTAATGGATGGTAATGAAAATAAAGTTAAGGCTCTTTGGAAAATAGTAAATGAAGAAACTAAATCTAACTTGAAAATGAAAAAACAAGGTATATACAAATTAAATACAGATAAAGGAGCTATTACACATCAGTTCAAGATTGCTAATCATTTAAATAAATTCTTTTTAAATATTAATGAAGAGAGACATAAATCTTATGAACATACTCAAATTACTCAAATACCAATAAATAAAAATAAAAGATGTGTTACAAATTTTAAATTGTATCCAGTTAAAGAACACGAGGTAGAAAATACCATTATATCTCTCCGTAACAAAAAAACAACTGATATTTTTTAATTTGTCATCTTGTTTGATAAAGAAATGTGTGAAGCAAATTATTAAACCTCTAACTTATATTATTAATGCCTCAATTTCTCAGGGGGAATTCCCTGACAGAATGAAAATTGCAAAAATTGTGCCTGTATATAAGAAAGGAGAGAGAACTTTAGCAAGCAATTATAGACCTATAAGTTTACTCCCAATTTTTTCAAAAATTTATGAAAAAATCATACATAATATGTTAATTAAATTCTTAAACACAAATAATATTTTATGCCCAGATCAGTATGGTTTTCAAAAGGGAAAGTCAACAACCATGGCCATGTATTATCTAATTAAAACAATTCTTAATTACATGGACTCTGGATCGTATGTATATGGAGTATTTTGTGATCTGTTAAAGGCGTTTGGCCTTGTAAATCATGACTTACTATTGAATAAATTACACCATTATGGCATAAGAGGAAATTAATTGAAACTGTTTGGCTCTTATTTACAGTATCGTAAGCAAAAAGTAATCATTAAACAGAATAACAATGAAATTTATTCTGATTGGGGTTGCATTAAAAAAGGAGTACCTCAGGGAAGTATATTGGGTCCATTGTTGTTCCTGATATATGTTAATGACCTGCCAGCTCAAATAGATATGGGTAGTAAAGTGTCATTTGCGGATGACACAAACTTGATTTTAACTGCTGAATCTATATCTGAACTTAAGGACAAAACCATAAAGCAGTTGATAAATATAAATAAATGGTTTCATGTAAATTATTTGAAACTAAATATTGATAAAACACAATTCATGTTTTTTTTCAAATAATAATATTAATATTAATGAACCACTGCTAACTCAATTTCAAAACCAAACAGTAAACCAAGTAGAAGCTACAAAATTTGTGGGATTAATGGTTGATAGAAAACTTAAATGGAGTGAACATGTTAAATTAGTTTCTAATAAATTAAGTAAAGTATGTTATGCACTCAGAATATTATCAAACGTATTGGATAGACATGATTTACGTACTGCTTATTTTGCACTTTTTCATTCAGTCATGTCTTATGGTATTGAGGTTTGGGGAAACAGTAGTCATAGTAATATAATTTTTAAACTTCAAAAGAAAGCAATACGTATAATATGTAATGTTAAACCAAATACCTCATGTAAAATTTTATTTAGTAAATTGAAGATACTTCCATTTTATTCAGAATATATTTTTCGATTATTACTATTTACAAAAAACAACATAGAAAGTTTTGTTGAAATGAAAAATACCAATGTATATAAAACTAGAAATTCTTATCAACTTAAACCAAAAACTCATAATACAACATCATTCGCCAAGGGAATTCAACACAGAGGACTTGTTTTCTTCAATAAATTACCTAAAGATCTATATTTAATTGAAAATAAAGTTAAATTTAAAAGGGAACTCAGGAAATATATAGAAATTAAGAATACATATTTAGCCATTGAAATGCAAGATTTTTAATGTAAATAATATTTACCAAGGTGTATGCATCGTATACTTGCTCTTAAATTTGTTTTAACTATACTTAATTGACAACTTTTTATAATTATGTTAAATTATTAGTAGGTTTTATAAACCATATTTTTATGTATTTATTGTAAAAATGTAGTTAACTATGAACTTACCATAAGATTTTGTGTTTTTGTATTGTCTATTTTTGTAAAATTTGATCATATTGTAATCTTCTTTTTGACAAAGCCTATGTTCTTAGCATCAACCTTATACTTGAACCTATTGGCTGATATAATAAATCAAATCAAATCTATTACTTTTGTGGACCGAACTGTAACTAAACCTGTGATTTAAGATTAATTTAAATGATTCAAAACTATGTAGGATTAAAATTTAAAAGCTGTGTTTAGTTAGTCTGACGAACTACACAACATTCACAAATCCTAAATAGGAAATTAACTATGAATACAGAATTGAATTCATACAAAATACAAAATAAGCTTTTCAAAATATAAATTACGGATTTATTTTCACAAAATGGATACTAACATGGGCGTTATAATTACGTACATTTACATATTTATTAAACCGGATTTTGCTTATCAGCCTATATCCACGGTGTGATTGTGCAGAAAGGTGTATCCTTTAAGGGGGAATATTCCGTAAAATCGCGTTTGTATTAGAATTTGTCCATAACATAAATGCTATACGGAGAATGTGCTAAAAGTTGTTTGGTAACGCCTTATTTATGCCTGATTCTGAAACACACAATTATTAAAAAATAAACGTGAGCTCGGTACTCCGGTGTGTTTTTTATGTGTAAATGGTTGTATTCGTAACAACAAGTATTTTAAGACCATATTTGTTTACATATCTTTACTATTGTGATACTGGTTACAGTCTCACACGCACCAACACACACACACACACACACACATATATATATATATATATATATATATATTATATATATATATATATATATATATATATATATATATATATATAAGCTCACTTTAGTTTAAAATTATGCTAAGTAATTTGTAATTCATTAATGTCACTTTTGGTTCTGGATTTCAAAACTGAGTTTTAACAATTGGTTACAATCTGCATGTTTAGTAGAGTAAAGTAACAGTTGTTTATAGCTTCAAACCAGTGTTGAAAACAAGAGTGTCACATCTGCTTCCCGTACATGCTCGCTTCAACAGTAGCCAGAGGAAACAGATAGCAAAGCAGACAGATGTCATGTCGGTTAGCCGCGAAAGGCAGCGATACAGCGAGGGAAAGCCACCGCACGATAACCTGAAACGGGCAGATTCAAATGTCAGCAGGTTTGGCCGTATTTCACCCGCGTATAGGGAAGCTAACCTAAGCCTGTTGTGGAAACATTCGACATTTGTTTGCGCTGTAACATAGTATAGTGCTTGACTAGCTCCGAGATCATGTGATGTATCACGCTGCGAAAGTCATCCCGAAATATTACATTCACGAATAAACAACCGTCTTTGTAACAGTTGAGGTGACTTTGTGACACCAAAAATTTTTAATTTTTTTAGGAAGTTCAGTCAAGAAATAAATAAATAAATAAATAAATAAATATATATATATATATATATATATATATATAACACAAAATACTGAAGTGCATATGAATATGAGTGCTATTCATTTTGTATTGTTTCAGTGATACACAGCAGGCAATAACTTGCACTGGACCAGATATTCTTCCACACTTACAGCTAGTTGCGAAAATTAAACACGCACAACGTGGGAACACATCACTGTAGTTAGTCCCCTCTTGCGCTATCCGTTCTCGTATTCCTTTATGTATGTATGTTACCTCTACTGAACTTAGAATCATGTTCGGACTGGTCGGGATTTGAACCATTGCCCATAATATGAAGGTCAGGACAGTAAGATATCTGTGTAGCGCAAGAAGGGACTTGTTCGTGCTATGTTGCCATATTGTGCACGTAATTTTTCATTGCACAAAATTTAGCCCAATATTATCGTGTTGTGACTATTATACGGCAGTTTCTGGGTGTGCTCAAGCCGGGGACACTAACGACACGTCACCTCACGTGATCTCACATGACATGAAGTTGTATGAACGTGACATGATGTGCCGAACATGCACAAACTGTCCTCACGTCGCTATATTACAGTCCACGGTCTAGACAGGATACATACATCATGGCGCCCTATGTCCATCAGCCTCTCTTGCACATACTTCCTTACCAACTCGCGTCCTTCTCCAATCGCCAACACCACATTATTTACTATTACTCTGATCTGTCCTTTCACTATGTATAACATTAATTATTGTAGTAATGGCAGTCATTAAGCCTAACTCTAATGTAGTTATTTGCAAATTTCTGTTAATAGGGAGTGATCGTCACCATCTTGAATTTTTGTGTTTTGTGTCATAACTTCTGGATGAATTCATGAAACTTTAACAAAACTGCAGAACGGAATACATACTGATATAACTTTAGACTTCACAGCTCTTTACCACAGTTGCTGTTGTTACAAATCTAATATCAGTTAAGAAAGTAAAAAGAATTGTCTAAGTGGAATTAGAACTTTAAAAACAGTAACGACAGAAATATATTTACGGTGTCTCTATCAGTAGCCTATGTATTCTACTCCATAGTACAGTTAAAGTTCCAGAACTTTACCCACACTGTGAAAAATTTTCTCCGTCGATTTACGGAATTTCCGGTAAACAATTTCTCCGGATACCTCCGTGAATTCACGGAAACTTATTTCCTAATCCAACAGAAGTTTCCGTAAAACAGTTTCATGACACGGAAATGAGCTATACTTACATGTCTATAATGCTACAATTGCATTTATACAGATTTGCAGTTTTACCGGTAATGTTATTAAAATATAGCCGTAATATTAACAGCTCTCTAACCCTTAACTTCACAATTTTTTCCGTGCAAGTATCCGTAAACATACGGACATAATACGCATGATTCCGTAATTTACTACACACATTTCCGTATTTTATTTTTACGGACCCTATTTCCGTTTATTAACGATACGTTTCCGTTAAAGTTGATAACAGCGTAGGCCTACATGAGAGTATTTCAAGTGGTACCGAATGCCAGTGGAATGTTTATTGTGTTGCTAAGGAGTACTAAACAACAGTTGCTAAAAAAAAACTCTTACAAACATAAGGTTATACTGTCAAAAATAATTTTCGTTGTTTTAAGGAGAAGTGCTGGTAAAAAATTTTCCAGAAGTGTCTGTTAATTTACGGAAGTTAACTTGCTCCACTTATGGAAACTCGCATATTTATGACAATTCTTTGGGATACAGGCACAATAATGCGTATGGTTATATTTTAGCTTTTTCTCGCAGTTTTACGTATGATTAATTAATAAAACAATGTTATGTATAACCGTGTTAAAAAATAAAGTTTCCGTTAACTAAACAGACATTTCTGTAAACTTGTCCGTAAATTCACGGAAATTTTTTGACAGTGCAGAAAAACGTTATGACACAAAATACTAAAATTTAAGATGGCGACTGTCAATCACTCTTAGCCGATCATACTAAGCCGCCATACCGGCACTTTTCAGAACAGTTATGAAAAATTCATCACGTTTTATCTGTGAAGGGTTTCAGTTCAAGTAGTTAATCGGGAAGTGTGGAAGACGTCAAAAATGCATGTGCGTTCGAAGCGGCCAATAAAATAGTCGGCCGAGGAAACGTCTGGTTCCATGACATCAACATGAAATATAAAGTGAAGGGTCAATTTCATAATTTAGTCAAGGAGCATGAAGAGCACTCCAGCCCCTATGAAATGTATCGTAGAATTCCATAAGAGGAATTTGAATTTCTGCGTGATCTTAAAAGAAGCGCACAATTCCGAAATACAATCAGCACGGAAGAAATGCTGGCAATTCGTTCAAGGTACGTAACACCACAAATGGCGTAGAAAAGGTATAAATTCCGCTAATTATATCTAGAAAATAATTAATGAAAATGTAACGGCAAAATTCTTTTCGTAACTCGCACGGATCACATTACAAAAATTAATGTGAGTAACGTGAACTTAGCATGATCAGTTTCCGTCGTTTCTAGTACACTCAGTGGTAAATTAATCGCAGAAATTTGCTTAAAACCACATTTACATGCCAGATCTGAAAAATTTCCTCAAAAGGAAATGGCTAAGTACGGCATTGCCAGCGCAGCTCAGTCCCTAGACTTCTATCACCCGTAAGTTTTAACTAGGAAGTCTAATTATTACCGATATTACAGAACTATGTAGACTGATAATTCTGTTTTAATTGTATTGTTCAGGTCTCTGGCCACTGGCAACTCCTACCGAAACCTCGCATTCAGTTACCATCTAGGATTCAGTGCTGTCGGACTGATAGTGCGAACTATTTGAGACGCTAATTGGAGGCGGATAGGTTCGATTGTTATGCCGGAACCATCACAAAATATTTGGAACTCATCCTCACAAAAACTCCGAGATCTATGGCACTTACAGTCTCGCAGCTATAGACGGCAAACACGTCACTATTCAGTGCCCGATACATGGCGGTTCAACTTACTACAATTACAAAGTATTTAATTCAACAGTACTCTCAGCGCATGTGGATGCCTACTACCGATTAATCGCCATTGCTGTAGGCTCTCATTGGAAGATTTGTGATGCCAATATATTCTTTAGGTCTATGAAGCCAAAACACTTTAACTCCACCCCCTCCCATACACCTAAGGTTGAAGGTGTTCATCCTACATCCCATGTCATATGCCGTACTTGGCGAAGAGGCGTTTCCTCATAACGAACTTGCTTCGTCCATACTGTCGCCATCACCTAGGTGATAAAGCAAGATGGTATCGAACTACCGATTGTTCTGAGCCCCAAGAGTAGCTGAGAACGCAGTTGGAGAGTTTTCCGTCCACCATTGGTTGCACAGTCGAACACTGTAAACAAAGCTGTGCTAGCTGCTTGTAGCCTGCACAACATGCTCTGCTATCAACACATTCCAGCAGATGACATCGAACTTCTGTGTCCGCAAGCATCGGGGCTACGAGATACAGTGCAACTGAGACGAAATGCACTCCGTGAAGCAACAGACGCTCGAGATAATTTCAAAGAGTATTTTCAGTCACCTGTTGGCTCAGATCTATGGCAACTTGCGCCGGTTCGGCGAGGTAGATTGCATTGACAACGGACCACATATAGAAACACATCCAGAGATATTCCACAGTTTCACTCGACAACAATAGCATCTAGTGGTAACTAACACAGTTTTAACGTTTGTTCACCCACAGTGACTCCAATAATACAATGGTGATCAGAACTTGCTATTGCATTACAACACATACTGTCAACAAACCTAACGACCATTTTTACACAATTTTTGTGACCATTAATATCATGTATACACATACATTTTATACACTGTTACATCTTGCACTGTAAATTTGTGTCTACGCAATTGGATTCTTTTAATATCACATTCTTAGGCGGAGAATGTCGTTAACTGTGAAACGATTTAGCCTTGTCGTTTACATTACCATTAATATTACAATTTAGCAAACTAGTGTCATTAAGGATTGTTTTATAATTTTCTTATATTAGAGGTAATCCATGCATACTTCAAGTCTTGCCCATATATAAGCCTGCAACGTAAATGTTTGCATCTGTAATTTACACTTTATTTCCCAGGGATTGTCTTTCATATGTCGATGATGTCTGTAGTTTGTTGAGCATATAGAAATACCTGTAGAAGCACTAGTGTTTCCTCCATACCAAGCACTAGAAACGTACGCGTCTCAAAATGTGTGCTACAACAGATAATGTGAGCGCCGCCGTGAGGTACTCGCCCTACCCGTTTAACACATGACGTCACGTCACGTGAGTACGCTGACGATAGAGTGCACTTGTGTCATTTGACTGCGAGCTCAACTGGCTGTCCACGTATCGCCTGCACGCCACACGTCGCGTGAGCTCACGTCACGTGACCATAGTGTGTCCCCGGCTTGACAACATTGTAAATAAATGTGTGTGTGATGCACGTGAAGTAGTTTCATTAAATAATAATTACTAGCAACTTGCTGCTACACACTAGAAGTGCAGGAATGAAGGCTTCCTAAGTTAGGTGTCGCAAACCACGTGTTTATATTGCGGTGCAGTGTGTTCGTAAATACTTGAATAGTTGAAGAGTGCATTTTGAATTTTATTATTTTTTATTGCATAGTTTTCTGGGTATCAGGAAAAGATCCTGTACCACAGTGGACAGCATAGAGTGTTGCCACATCTAAGCTAATGTAAAGAATGGTTCCTCTAGCTGTACCCCGTAAGGACTTTAGGATAGGCAGTTCCTTTCTTCCTTGGTACATCTTAAACACAGACTAAATAGTAATACAGACGTGAAATGACGTGGCGACTCATTTGATTCTGGCGAACTTCGGCGCTTATTGGCTGGCCGAGGTTGTTGATACCAGCCCCGTGTATTGGTTCCTGCATGTTATGGCAGGTTTCCTATTGGCCTGGATGTCGGCCAGCAGGACAACCGCTTCACGCTGATTGGCTGTAGGCGTTTCCATCATGTAGCTGGCCAGCGAAGCCATTCTGCCAGCATGTGTAAGCTTGTCGTCTCACCAGGTGCTTCACTTCTGTAATTTTTAATTAGGTAAGAGGACTATACGGCGCTTCAAAGAGGTTATAACAGCAGATGAGGGTGAAGTGAGAGGAAGGGACAACGCAACATACATGCCCAAACCGGGGTTCGGAATCAGGACCTCACGGCACCTAACTGAATAACGCTACGGAATATGGCTCCTAAATAAGTAATACACAAGTGAACTAGGCGGTAGTGCGGCTGTGACCTGACATATGAAGGCGTGTACATGAGCACAGTTCACAAGTGCACTGCGGAGAGAAAGCCAGGCTGGTGGCGGGCAGAACGGCTCGTCTTACGTAACGGCAGTAATTCTCGCGTGCCGTGGCGAGCAGGGCAGTGTTAGGTGGGGGAGGAGGGAGGTGTGTTTGCAGACGCGTGGGTAAACAGTCGGTGAGTCGGTTATCTTGTCGAGCTGTGTAGCGTGACATGCAGATAGTACACACGAGTAGCTGATATGCAGCCTCCAAGCCCTCCCTCTGTGTGTTCTCTCCCCACACGTGTCTCGTCTCTTTACTATCTCCTGCTCTGCTTAATTATTTCCTTTTATGTTCCAGTTCTTCTGCCATGCTTGTATCATCGTTGCATATGATGGTTTATCGCGGGAAAACTTGGCTGTTTGCTGGGTTTCAACGCACATTCAGCTCACCAGAACATTACTGGCTTCTATTCCTACGTGCAGGTGTTACTGTATTTGACTGAGCCAATAATACACCTGATATTGTAATATTTGATGCCCGTTATTGGTCGGCAGACAGCTACGTTGTGGCAAGAAACTATAGTGTTTACAAGGGTATGCTGCCACAAAAAATGTTCGTGACATACCATAATCTCTAATCATCGTACATCGTACTGCTTGCCAACTTTACCATAGCAGGCTATTGCTGAAAGCACAGTTGAAAATGGTAGGTTTCACGAAGCCAATTTCCTAACATAAAATACAGCAGTCCTTAGACAATAGGTAGTAGCCTAGACTTCTCAGTCCTATACACGATCTGGGCATAGTCGATTATTCATTGGCTTCTAACTGTACATGCGGGTACCACGCGATTAATTCTGGGTACACGTTTGCTCATAGAGTAGGCTAAATGTATTTTATAGGAGGATTGTTTTATACTTTTCCAATATTGACTTTCAAAAACTAGGGTAAATGGCACTTTTAGCTTTTATGTATCTACCACACACTCTTAAGATGTAACTAACTGTTCAATTCCATTTAGTTCGTCATTATTTGGGGAGGGAAATATACATACACTACGACAAGGATAAATTTTACAAACAATATACATTTGTTTGAATGAGCAACCTTTAAAATATGACTGGATTTATTTGACTGGACATACTCCATTGCGAAATATTTCGCAGTGGAGTATGTCCAAACAAATAAATCCAGTCATGCACTCCCATTGCACAGTTCTTTCAAAGATCATATTTTAAAATATGGTAATCAAGAAATATTTACGTTGTCATTCATTCCATCGTTGAACTCCTTCGCTGCGAGTTAAACCGGCAGAGGCCTTAAGAACTTATTTACTAGTTTAATGCATTTACTTATCTGGAAAAAGACTAAGGGAAATATCACCTAGTGACATAACGTTGTCAATTTTATAGTGATGTGTCTTAAATGTCGGTATTTGCTAAAAAAAACGGGCGTATATTACAGTGTGTAAAATTTGCACAACTGAGCAAATTGTAGTCACACAAAGAATATTTAATAATTTCATGAATAATTTACATTTGGTGAGTGAGTAGAAGGATATGCAATGTCATTAACACGCCATTATTAAGCTACTTTCAAAAAGGATATATTTAGACTATATAATTAGAAAATTAACTGTAGAAGGAAACATTTCCTTTAGCTACTATAGTAAATTAAATGTTGAACAATATCATAACAGCCGTGTAAGATTTTTGTTTGTACTTTTGTTCAGGTATTTTGTGGTAACTCTGTCGTCAAAGTAATTATTATGTGGAGCTACTTAAGTTTGCAAGTAAATGTTTGCAATTCTAAAACATAATTTTTGTAACTTTCTAACAGTACAAAAAATCATATGTCACATTCCGCTATAATATTTTCCTTCACTACAAAACTGACGAGAATTCACGGTATTTTGATAATTTTGACAGCTAGCATTTGTATGCATATTTTTGTATCTAGGGATTTGATTATTTATTCGTGGATAATTGAAGTATTCCAAATTCACTTTTCAGACTATTTCTCGTCTTTATCGAGCAATTTAAAATGTAAACATTTCCGTGTTATACGGGAGATTAGAACGTTAATTCATGTTCTTACGTCTTTCAGAGTAATTTTGCTAGAATAATAAATTTGCCTGTGACAACTGAAAATATATTATTCTTTCAAACATAAGAGCAGGGAGTGGATTAATTAAATTGCAAGTCCTGGAAACCTAACGGTGCTTCTTCCCCATTTCATGAAAACTACAGGAGCTTATGAAAATTCACTCGTTGGGGTGGGACAGGTTACTTCGGTCACGTGACAAGGTTTGGTTGATAACCGTCATCTATGCTCTTCAAGGTTTTAAAAATGACGGGAATAAAATAGCCTACATATTTTCCACGTGATAAACGTTCTGCTAAATGCTAGTACCACGGTGCATTATTTACACATATTATGTTTATATTCAACTATAATATTTGTTTTAGTCGTTGAAAGAGAGGGCATCAGTTGAAATTTCGAACAGGAGAAAACTTTGGAAAAAATTTTATACTCCAAAAATTTGAAATTTTAGTTGACCTATCCTAACCACGAGAATTGTCATAAGTGCCTAATGTCATCAGGTTCTTCATAATGTCAACACTTCTGCGTTTGGCGTGAAGATCCACGGCATATCGTCTTAACTGAGTAATTAATTTAAACTGTCGGGATAATCGTGAATCAGTAATACCATAAGTCGTATTGCATTGTTAGGTATTAAAAATGCGAAACTTGTTTGTGGACATTACTGAAGGAACCTGGTTTTTATTATTTGTATGTAATGCAATGTGACCACAACTTTTAATTATATTTGTAGTAAATGATAATGTTTTGGCTTACGGAAGTGCCAAATATTTACCTTGTGCAATAATATGACAATACTGTGGAGTTAAAAGTGACTTGAGTGATGTCCTAATTAATTTAGCGAACAGACATTACTTTAGAATTCCTAAAATGATGCATGCAGGCTATACTCCCCTTACAAATGACAGCTGTTGAATTGTGGCAGTATTACTTTGACCGTACAATAAGTAAGATTCCTGTTACAATTTAACAATCGCATTAACTAAAGTGGAACTTAACTAAGTGTTAACTGTTAAGGTACCTACCGCTGAACGAGGGGATATGCCTGTGAGCTAGGTTTGTAATTTTATATGCGTTCCTTTATCAGATGGTTTTTAGCCATCACGAACGTAACCCGGTTCGATGCATATGAAGATATTACATACTTGTTACTTGTAAACCATATGTTTTAAGGGTAATTCAACGAAAAAATATTCGAGTGTCTTACCATAACGTCATATAATGCATTAATTTATTAATATTTAAACATTTCAGTGCCAAGTTATATATGCCACTTATTTCACCAATATTTAAATCAACATCAATTTTAACTCCCGGATACGTTGTTTCTGGAAAAGATCCTCTTCGTCAGTATAGTATGCTAGTTCACGTTAAGGCAAGCATTCCATGACACAACATGGATTTCGTGAGAAACCTGTGTCTTTAAATGTAGTGTAAGAACGCCAGGCGAGTTTCATGAGATACGAGCTCACACGGCTCTAAGGTAAGGTAAGTGGACTTCACGTACCGTCGACAGCAAGGTCATATAGACGGTGACACAACTTGGTACAATGACAGCAGCTGGAAGAGGAGTCGGCCATGGCCTTTGTTAAGGAACCATCCCAGCATTCGCCTGGACCATGGTAAACCATGGAAGACTGAAATCAGGATGGCCGGAGCCGGGGATTGAACCTGGGTCTTCCCGAATGCGAGTACAGCACGATATCACTTTTGTTTCAGAATATCGTGACGATAATCATTACAAGTACCGAATAACCATGACATTAAAATAAGAATGATACTTACTTCAACTTCGCAATATCAACCCCGTAAAAACTTTTTTTTATTTAGAACACATTTCAGTGGAATGCACAATGGATGTCAATAAAAATATTAAGGGCGCTGCCTAACAAGCGTTTCAAATACGTTTGCAGTGTGTTCGCAAAAACTATTCCACATGTGCCCATTGTGCCAACGTCTGACAAGAAAACTCACTACGGACAAGAACAGAATGTTGTTGTTAAGTCACCCTGCCAATTAAAAACACTGTTTCGAGCCTTACAATACAGAAAAACGCGGCATTTTCAGACTGCAATACATAAACATGTAATAACAGGATGTGCGTGAAACTCAGATGAAAATGTGCACTGAACATTGCCACAGACCTTCCATCAATAAAATTGTACGATCAACACCAACACGGATTGGCGGGAAATAGTACGCTAGTTCAGCTCGTGGTGACGTGGCATTTGTGCGCGCTTCAAGGTCTCCCTTATAGCTGCGTCGATTCTGAGCCTCTAAGGCGCAGGTAGGCGGCGTCGTTAACAGCGATAACACAGATTATGACATTTGTATTCCTCTACGCTTATGTTGCATAACATATAACGACCAATAGGTGCGATCGTTTCAAGCAAAACCCTCTTTAAAATATGACTTATTCTATCTTCTCATTCCTGCAAGACCTCGTGCAAGAATTTAACGCAATATCGGCATCTTGCACGAGTTTAGTACTCTCATTACATCGATTAATTCCAGTTTTACTCTTGAGCATGAAAACTGGCCAAGAGAAATAAACACGTGTTTACTTTGATGTGTTTTGTCTTACTACCAAAATACTTAGTTTATTAAACAGCACGTTGCAAGTTTTAGCCGAAGGAAATGAAATATATCAGTTTTCCTTCGAGTTTGAATGTGCATTAAGTACGTCGTAGTAGTTCATAACGCGGAGGATATAATTAAATACTTTATCCGTAAGCCGTAATCTTGCAAAGATAATTTCCGTCTAGATGTTGTATAATCGCTTAATGATTTCCTACAGAGTCCATTGCTGTAAGATTCCATGACATATTGCAACGAGTTTCTAAACCACAATAATTTATTTCGACGAAATGCTTTCTTCTTCAAACACATTTCATGCAAGTGTCTGGAACCGCAAATGTGCAGTCCATTATAGCCCATATATAAACACATACACACATAACACTGCGATATGAAGTCTGGACGGAGTGTGTTAATTTCGTTTGCAACCGTTCATAAAATCTATGTCGAAAATATGTTCTCAAATTGTCCCGAATGTGAAAATTACGGGAGTAATGCTACCCTGAAATTATACTTTCAAGTTACGTTTCAATAAAAATTTCAAAAACTACTTAATATTAAAAAAAACTAATCTTTGTACAATATCTTGTAAATGACTTTACACTGTAAAATATTGTAAAATTTACAAATATTTTCTTTGTAAAAGCATTCATTCGTAAATTTACATAGGTAAAATTTGTAATGCTACAAAAAACCCCTTGTACTTATACGGAGAGTTCCTGGCCTGAATTTTTTTGTAATAACGAAAAAGGCATTTCTTTGTAATTTCACACACTTTTGTACACGTAAAGAAATTTCCTTTGTAAAATGATTTGTTTATGATGTTACAAAGATATTATTTTTAAAAATACATGGAAAAAATGTGCAGTCTACCAAAATCACAGTTTTGCGAATATCGCATAGTTATACGAAATCACATATTTCTTAGAGCTTTTTTCTGGAATAAAGAGCACTTTGTTATTGAGTGCACGCTTTAAAATAAAATATATAAAAATGAAACTATGACTGAACATACTGTAAACTGAATATAAACAAATAAACTTAAATCACTTAGCAAGGAAGTCAAGGTACTCTAGTGGAGCCAACCCCCCGTAGCTAAATTAATTGAGCGGCTGACTTTGGTGCGAGGGGTTCTGGGTTCGATTCCCAAGTCTGGCTGGATATGAATTTGTGTTTGGCCAAATGTTCTCAAAAATTGTCTCTATAGTCTCACGAAAGTTGCTCGGGGTTACTCAAATGAGTCACATTAATAGGGACAGTGGTTGGTGCAATGGCGATGAGGAAGCTGCCACCTCGCTACTGCACCAAACATTTTTAAAAAATAGGGGCGACAACGCGTAGAATCATTATTCGGGGATGTGATTTCCAATACGAACTCCTTATTTTTTCCAAAATAATTTAATGTAATATTTATTTATTTAAAATGTATTTAATATATAACTTAAGTGTTATTATTAAAGTAAATCAAGTATTTAAATTTTAATACTTTCCTTATTGCAAGAACAACCACAAGGTTATCCCTTGTAATTTAACAAACATATGCCTTTTATTTTTTTTTTTTTACAAATACAGCCTTTGTAGTTTTACAAGGGATTTCTTTCGATACTGGGTTTCCAAAGATTTATTTATAAAGCTCAAAATATATTTTTACAGTGTACTTCATTCTCAGTATTTTTTTATTGTAACATCGTTGACCTGTCATTGTTCAAATGTAGCACGACACGTTTCTTCTGCTTCTAAGTTCGGAACATTTTACTGTAAATCACGTTCTACTACAGAATATTAAACAGGCGCGGAAGGTTAATAAAAAAAAGGCTATATTCTTTAAAATTGTTAGAGTTAGGCGTTTCTGAAAAAATCGTACGCAGAATTAATATTTTTTGTAACGCCTGAAACATATGCCGACACTACGACTTCCTTGCGGGACGTGTAACCGAACTAATAGGATTTTTACAATAATATAGTAGCGACGGATTTATCATTTAAGATGTGTAATACGGACAGTATTAATATAGGTACATAGTACTGTAACGCTGTTTCGCGCTATGGGCAAAGAAAGTACATTATTAAATTAAAATTCACAAATTTATGCCAATGTTCAGCAAGTTTTACAAAATCTTACATCCTGGTAACCCATTGTTACTAGTGACAATAAATTACTTAATGTCTGCATAACAACTGACACGTTTTGTAATATCACTAGTAAAATGTTTTGTATCCCTACATGAGGTACCTACTTTGTGTCGTGGTCAGGACTCACGCATTCCACTACAGCGATTTACATTCAGTTTTCAGAGAGGTTACCTGGATGTGTGATTTTGTAAAACTTATTCTTACGTTGCCATAAACTTGTGGGTTTTATTATAATAGTGTAGTTTGTTTGTCCGCAGACTCCAACTGTTTTACAGTATTATGCACCTACTGTTACACCATCCATGTAACAAATCTTCGATGATAAATCTGTAGCAACAATATTGCAACACGCCTATTAGTTCAGTTACTCGTCTTGTAAGGAAGTCACAATGCCTGCATATGTTTCAGGCGTCACAAAAAATGTATTAATTTTACATACGATTTTCTCGATAACGGCTAGCTCTAGAAATTTTCGACACAGTAACTTTTTTGTTAATCTTCCGCTCCTGTTTAATATTCTACAGTAGATCATAAATGGCAGTGAAGTGTTCCGAAGTTACAAGCAGAATAAACGTGCCCTGTCCCGTTTAACAATGATGGACCAATGTTAGTAGCAATCTAATTTACTGAGAATGAAGTAAATTCATTTTTAAGACACTGTACAGAGTTCCATTATTTAATATTAGGTAATGTTGTTTGGAAGTTTATATTCACGCAGCGTTACTGCCATAATTTTCACTTATGGGACACATTGGAAACACATTTTCGACATGCCTTTTTGTGAGTTATCACCAAATGAAATTAACACACTCGATCCAGACTTACCATGTATTTAAATGCCCACATGCACACACATATGTGTGTGTGCCTGTATGTGTTTTCAGAGATTTTACTAACTGCCTATGATTAAGTTACTAAGTATTTCTTTTACACTTACGAACATGCAGAGGGTAATGTAAGAAAGTGTGCCAGGCTATACAAACAGCTGCCTATTTAAGAAACATTTTAGAATTTGACTTGTGGAATTTTATCCCAAAAATTATCAGTAGTGTTTCTGCATTCCGTATTTGGGAAGGTATGACTCGATTTCTGCCACATTTCCATAATTAGTACGATTTATAGTGTTCCTCATTCTTAATTATAATTAGGAATATTCACTCATAATAATTTTAAACTGATCTATTTGAATTCGTTGGAAATGCTACATCCGGAATCAATGGAAACCCACGAGCAATTCGCGAATATTCGCTGATTGCTATTTGGAGTGTTATTGGTTCCGTAGTCTGTGCAAGTTGAATCCACCGTGTTCCTTTCAGCAAACGATTATTGCAAACCTTCGCTTCCAGCTGCGTTACAAAGCGTAATTTCTCAGCGTTCCCTTGGGATTCCAGCAAACACGAGATGGGTGCTGGAATGTAAAGTATTTCCTGTTGTCTTCGCAGCAGTTCGACATAAATTACGTGGCCTGCAACTAATTGGTTTTCAACAGCAGACTATGTGTGCCCTCTCCTGGCTGGATACTCGCCAAATGGGCCGGCCCTATGCTCGCCCGCTCACCCACCCTGCCAACGAAATAATTGAGTTTATATTGGAGCGTTGATGTTCTGCGCGCGCTTTCCTCCGTGTCTGGCTTACAGGCTGCGAGAGAGAGAGAGAGAGAGAGAGAGACAGAAAGAAAGCGGAAATAACAGCTGTGTTCAAATTTAAGTATTTTCTTATGAACTTAACACTTACGTACTTCAAGTGCCCTTCGGAGAATATTTGACTAATTCGAACAGACGTACCTGTTAACCTCTGTTTAAAACAACTATCTAATAAACAGTATCTTAAAACAACATTTCCTTGAATAAAATGTCCCTAGTCGAATGTTTACATCGTAGGCCAAACGGCAGTTATAAATATAATTCGTTTAATGAAAACATTCTTAGCTGCTTCTTAAATAAGTTAGTAGTTTTACGTTAGCAGTTATAACGTCATTTAAAAAATAACGCTGCTACATTACTATTTAAACGAAATACAAATGCGGAATGTCAAATATAACCTGCAAAACGTCCATGTTTTATCCAAATAACTTGGTGTTTCTGTGAGAAGTACTCGAGAAGTATACAGTGTAAATCCCTTGTATACTTCGCATACTTAACTTGCAATTTGGAAAGTACTTCTGGTGTTGGGACAAATGATAAGTATGTACTTCAGGCGAGCTCGGACATTGCCTTAAGTCTTTACCCAAGGAGGGTTTGATGTAAAATATTGTTTCCGCGTATTTTCTTTGATCGCTTGTCAACATTCTAGTTTATTTTATTCCGTTAGGAGGTGAAACTTATATTTCTCATGTACGTGATTTTCCCTTATCAAACGAAATTCACATAGATAACATCTGGCCGTAAATTTCACAGATGTCTTTGAGTCCAACGCCGCTTCTAAATCACGAGAAGCGTGCGAATGCTTTGATTCATAAAATATGTTCGTTTACGTCGTGTGTTGCCAACATTAACTTGTGCCAACAAACTACTAAAGATCTTTGACCAATGCGTTTATATAGGAATCATTATGTGTTCCGAAATATTAATTTCAAATATTTCACTGGCCCATGTTCAAAACTGTAGTTCACCGGATCTAGAAATAAACAAACAGAATGTCATCGCAGCTTTTAAATAACTTTGGCTAAAATAGTCCTACGCAGTCCTTCTGTCTGACTTTTTCCAGTTGGCTCTCAATTATGCTTAACCATCAAAGACAACTATCATTTAAATGTCCATGTTTTAATATAACTTAAGTTTGTGGTTAAAGGTACAGAAGATAAGAATATAATATCTATCACTGTTAAAGTGAATACTCGTACATTTAGTTCACTAAATTGTGCAAAATATGTTTAAAAGCACTAGCACCATGTTTGATAAAGCAATCTTTTTCCTCCTTAATATCATTTTGGGCTAATATTATTATTTTTAAATTTGTCGTTTAAATATCCAGTTTAAATTCAAGTAATTCTTTCAAAAATTACTACATGATTGTACGATTCTTAAATTAATAAATATGAAGCCAACTTCTAAGCAAAATCAATTACAAAAACTGTATATTCCCATACAATGTTCAAAAGCAGAAATCTATTTAATAGTTGAAAATATTTGGTTATGTAACATGTTCCAAATTATACAGAGCACTACTTTGAATGCATTGTGAAGGACGGAAATCGTAGCAGCCTTAGATATTATCGTCCAAATTTTAACATGTTTTACTATGACAAAATTCGTCAGTTACTTACCAAATTTATCAATAAAAAAAAACAATAATCTGTATTTTTACTGCTTTCTGAAACTTCTGTGATTATTTCGAAGTTATTTTATAAAATTACTACCGCTGGTGATAACCATTTTGTCTGTAACAGTCACATTGGTCTAAATGACATTACACATTACGCTATCAGGTAGCCGTATTAAGCATGTTCAGTGAAGTGGATTGCAAAATAAACACAGGTAATATGTATGATTACGTGTATAGTGATGATGGTCATTTCGTTGTGACCTCAGTTGAGATACATGATTAATACTTGTTCTCTTATAATAACTAACTTGCTTACTTTCATCACATTGTTACTTACCAAGGTTAGTGGAGGCAAGGTCCTGCCGTATACTCTTCCACAACCACGAGCCAACACTCTCACAACCGCATCCTAAATCACGAAATGGCGAAAATGATATTTATAACCTGCATATTCATATTACACTCAGAATTATATTTATCAATCCCATTTCTTTTTTCTTTTATTTCCCGAGAGGAACTGTTCACAGCTAAGACCTTATTTTTTCTTAAAATACTAGATGTATGAACAGCTTTACGGATATGTGGTGGAAAGTGTGAGCCTCGAACTACGTAAGGACATTCAAGTGTTCAAAAACTGGTTTCTAGGTATCAGTATATATATATATATATATATATATATATATATATATATTTATTTATTTATTTATTTATTTATTTGAGTGTGTGTGTGTGTGCGTAGTCAACCGAGTATTTTTTGCAATGAAAGTGTAATAACGAGCAGAGAACACGGTTCATATCACGTTTATTGAAAATTCAGGTATTTTAACAGATATTTTTAAAAAATCCTTCATAAATAGTTTCTTCTAACAATGTGAGTAAGCATATTGTTAGTGTGAGGAGTTTCCGATGAACGACTTCTAAAGCCCGGTTTTCCAGGATTAATATTTTATTATGAAAAGCTGCGCTTATAATGAAGTAAGCATACAGTATCATAAATCTCGTACACGTAAAAGAAGTAACTTTTTAACATATCAGTTACTTGTTTGACAGGCAATAACTTCAAGTCTTACACACGTTCTTCATTGGTGTAGAGGGTCTACATTGGTGAAAGTTCGTGACAATAATAAAATTAGTTATTTGCAACGTATCAAATTGCTTTTCCAATTTAGTAACGGCCAAGAATAAAAATTATTAACGAGTTAATGAATTTCTTATTGCCTCAGTGAGCATAACTTGAAACCGAAGAGCTTTTTTTGTTACACAGACACGTTGAGTGGTAAGACACACGATTAAATAGGGTCACATGACTCTAAGAGGAATCAGTGCAGTCCGGGGTGGAAATTAATGAAATATGAAGTGATATTATTGGTTGTCGAGGGCGGAGACATTGCAGTCTAGAAGGTTAAGTAAGTGGACTTTACGTCTTGTCGACAGCGATGTTATTATATACGGAGACACACAACTTGGTACAATGAAAGGAACTGAGAGAGGAGCCGGCCATGGCCTTTGTTAAGAAACCATCCCAGAATTCACGTGGAGCGGTTTCGAATAATCATGTAAAACCGAAATCAGTATGGCCGGAGCTGGGGATCGAACCCACGTCCTCCCGAGTGTGAGTCCAACATGTTATCGTTGCACCACCTCGCTAGGTTGTAGTATAGAACATCCAGTACCTCTAATATTATAGTTGGTTCGTCAGTCGTGAGGTAGCGGTCCAGGGACTCAGAGATGAGAAGGCGAGACCTGTAAAACTAAGAACGACTGATAATTCAGTCTGTATTAAGACACGCGGAGTCCCAGTTCAGTGTAAGATAGTTTTAGCTAGCTTCGCAAGTCTGGGTGTGAGTCGTTTAGGAATGTGTCGACTGGTATGTGATCTCTACGCCACTCGTGTCAGAACACCGCATATATGTTAGTAATTCTAGTAGCACGACCGATATTAAGGTGGTCGCCTGTCCAGGCAATCTAACAGCGTGCAGAACTTCGGCCGTTACTAAAGTTGACTACAACTTCTCAGCGTGTATAATAATTAACAGAACACGTGTGTATACTCACTTCAAGTCATCCAATTAGCTATAATGTTAAGTTTTCACGCTCCTGAACGTTGCGAAGATGGCTGTTTTTGCGGACCTTTTGCGACTAAAAATTTACAACAAAATGTTTTAAAAGGTATAAACGTGTCCAATACACATTTACCTGTAACATTACATCAGAGAATGTTAGGGTCACCACTGTCCGTCTCACAGAGACGTTGTCGGCGAGGAGACTGCTCGCTAGTTCAGCGACTATAGCGCCTAGAGGCTAGAGAGATACATCATGGTGCGCGTACTAGGTCGTCCTTACTGCTTCCACACTTCTAGGCCTTGAAGCCACAACATATGTTCAGTAAGGCACCTAATATAGTGACGGAATTAAGGCGCTTTGAGGGACCTCGCGACTCACCCGCGTGATGAATAATATATAATCTTACAATTGTTTCAGTCGTCATCTCGTAGAACTCGGATACGCCCTCAGTTAATATTAGCCTTAATGCTGATAGTTACCACATGACACAGCCTCACGACGATTATACGTTTAAAAGAAAGAACAGCGTTTTATTTGATAAAGTAGCTATAACTACCTGAGACAATACGTTAACAGTTAGGTTGGAAACATTAATTAACACCTAACTAGAATGCATTGCCGCTCATTACGTTGCAAGGACAGATGACGAGCGAAACGACCAACTTCACGGGGTGAACAATGTGTTGAAACTTGCAAATCCAGCTGTGGGCTGTGTGTAGAATATTACTCCTGTGAGTTTGCGTGTAATCAGCCTATTATTATGACCTTGCCTATCGTCGTTTGGTTATATACCAGACCGTATAACTTAATTTGTGAAATTATCGTATAATGTCAATCGGATGCTTTTATGTTTCGTTTAACAATTCGGTTGGTATTTTTAAGTACATCTGTCTAGAAAAGGTGTTTTTAGCCATGAAGACGTTTAGATGTTTCAATGCGTATTACAAGCACCTGTTAAACAGAACATTATTATTTTAAGCGAAAATACAGTCCCATAGGTTTATTATTAAGGCCATATTTCCAAATGTATACAGCTTTGTGGGATTTTTTTCTAAAACAAAGAGGATATTGTTTAGCTGGCTTTTAGTTTTGTCGAAAACATATTTTATTATGGTGACAGTTATTTCGAGGAAAGCACATCTACTACGGCTTTAGATAATTATTCAAATAAGAATATTGCCATTGGCTTTGTAATGAGCCGAAAAAATTTCTTTAAAATATTAGACTACATTACAAAAACAATTTACAACAAACTGTAAGCCAATTTCACGATGCATGTTCTTCTACAGGCCAAACATAGTATCGCAAAATCAGTATAAATAAGGTGTCATGGTCTTGAGATGTTATTTTAGTTTAGGCCTAAGTGAAACTTTGATAACCCAGTATTTTTATAAACGGTGACTACAACATGAGGCAGTAGACATGAGTCCTTCAACCACACAGACCGGGTGGCATGTGGTTCTAATCTGCTCTGTAGTTTAGTTAGAAGGTGGCATGGGGGGAGGAGGTAGGGGGGCAGAGTCCTTGGCCTTGGTCGCCCACGCCAACAGCCACTACGCTGGACTTGTGTCTCGGGAGCACGAAAGTGGTTCTTTGTTCGGCACACATCGGGTAACTTCGCCAAGATTCGAGCACCCACCATCTACGCACGCCGCTCTGCGCTGTCCTCTCACCATCCATTACTCGCCCCCTGTCACAGTTTAGGTATGTTTAGACAGCTTCAGGTAAGTTTAAATTCCAAACAATGCTGGTCGCCTAACAAAGGACGGTTTTGCTCGGTCAGGAAAATACAGTAACAATTAATGCAGTTCCCTAAGCTATAAAAACGGTCCTTATGCAATGCGAACAGCGTGTTATAGCATTTGAACTAACCTAAAACACAGAATAGATAACTCTAACAGAAGCGACAAAATATAGTTTTTTCATTGATGCTGTCGTACCAGTTCTCGGGGCGTACATGAATACAAGCAATACCATGTGGATTCCATTCATTGTTTATTTAACCACTTGTAGTGCTTGGAACACTGTAATTGGTTTGTTTATTAATTATATATTTAGAAATGCTAAACGTGATGATTTGAGGCACATGAGGAAATAACTAACTCTTTCAGAAGCGATATCAACTAGTTTTTAAACCATTGTTGTGTCGTACAAACGTGTAAACAAAACCATGCGGAATCCGAGACATTGGATTAAACCACCGTTTATATTTCAAGAAATTTTGTAATTTGCTTGTATCTTAATTGTACATTTAGCAGTGTTAAATGTGACGTTACTTGCGTGCTAATTTCCACACAGATTATTAAACAGGTCCTACTAAACTTCAGTGTAACTAAAAATCAACGAAGTCCGACACCATGACAATCCAGGGGCCGAATGGTCAGACCATTCAACTCCCACCAAGGCGATCCGGGTACGACTGGGTCAGTCCCCCAATTTTCCCATGTGGAAATCGTGCCGGACGATGCAGTTGGTCGGCAGGTTTTCACGGGGATCTCCCGTTTCCCCCTCCCTTTCATTCCGGCGCCGCTCCACACTCACCTCATGTCACCCCTCACCAGCACTAAAGACCTCGATGTTAAGTGCTGACCAGTATCTCTCACTTACTCACCATGACAATCCAAAGAGTAAATGAGTTCGGTACAAACTTCTGTTACTACTTATATATCCTGTGCCTTAACTAATTTAAACTGTCCCGGGAGACGGAGGAAAGACGGGGAATGGTCTGCACATAACGGGCGGTGTTATAATCATAGCGAAGTTGCCCGATGTGTGCCGAGCAAAGAACCACTGTTGTGCTCCCGAGACCCAAGTCTCAACTGGTAGCTCAGTCCTCGCCACTAGCCAGCCAGCAGATAGGTGATACTGAGAGTAGATCGCTAGTTCCCTGGACACACCTCGCTGGCACGATGCAGTTCTGGAGTCCACGTGCCAGATGTCAGTACGCTTATAAAGTGTTCCTTCTCATTTCATTCGCATCATATTACCGCTCCAATCACGTATAAATTATTCACACAATTCAATCGTATTTTACCTCACGATAAAGTATGTACTTTTAAGAAGTCCTCGTCTTGCGTATGAACGGTGTTGTAACGTGTCACGCGAGTTCCTTTTTACGCGAAAATCGGTTGAATTATCCATATTATTGTTTATATAACAAATGAACACACAGTTGGAAGTACCCTTCTATATTTTATAAAATTTAGCAACCTTGTTACATATGTCACTTTCGAACCTCTTATAATGGCTCAAATTGGCTATTTTCATGCTTCCGTAGGAAAGTAATTTTACACTATTTAACGAATTTTAAAGACATTTGAAATAAAATTAACGTAATTTTTAAAGCCCCGGCGTAGTATAGTAAGATTCACACTATGGTTATGCTATGCCGACCATGAGTCGTAAAATACAACTAAATGATTTTATTCAAAGGAACAATTATGATTAATGTAATACTTTTTAAATGCTGATAGTAGATAGGTTTGGTTCCTTCTGGGGCACAGGGTGCAGGGTGAGGATTTGAGTATTCGTGCCGCCATCTTGTTTCCGGCCGCCATCTTGTTTCCGGCCGCCATCTTGTTTCCGGCCGCCATCTTGTTTCCGGCCGCCATCTTGTTTCCGGTCGCCATCTTGTTTCCGGTCGCCATCTTGGATTACATCACTTTCAAAATTTTCCAAAATTTCCCAAAATAAAAAAAAAATTTCAAAAAAATTTCAAAAATTAAAAAAATCTAAAAAATAATTTTAC
>PNEQ01040461.1:0-26609 GCA_003012365.1 Medauroidea extradentata | reverse complement strand
CTTGGAAGACAACTTGTTTGCCGAAGCAGTCATAGGAGAATTGCCATTTTCTGATGTTAGGTTGAGAGCCATCAGGACAGCACAAGCGGAAGATTTAGAGTGCCAGTGCCTAAAGGATTTCATCTTGAATGGTTTCAATAACAACCAGTCACAATTCTGGCAATACAGAGGACAATTGGCATATCATGAAGGGTTGATATTGAAGGGGATTACGAGCAGACATGTTGACAAAAATACATGAAGGGCACATGGGTATAGTGAAGTGTAGACGCAGGTCTCAGGAATCTGTGTGGTGGCCGAATATCACAGGTGACATCAATAGGTTAGTGGAGAGTTGCCAGCAGTGCATACAAACGAGGGTTCAACGAGCAGAACCCCTGCTGCCTACCACAGTGCCAAGTAGACCATGGGCATTAGTAGGCATGGACATTTTGGAAGCGATGGGGGTTCATTACCTGGTAGTGCAAGATTACTTCTCACAGTACTTCGAATTGGTGAAATTAGAGAACTTAACATCAGAGGGAGTAATCCAACGGACAAAGAATATCTTTGCACGCCATGGTATTCCAGAAATAGTACGTTCGGATAATGGCACACAATTTGCCGCACGCGAGTTCCAGCAGTTTGCTAAGGATTACGGGTTTGACCATAAAACCTCCAGCCCAAGGTACCCTCAATCGAACGGTGCGGCTGAAAGTGCTGTAAAACTAGCAAAAAGCATCTTGACCAAGGCAACAGACCCTAACCTTGGATTGCTGGCATATAGAAGTTCTCCATTGGAGTCAGGATTCTCACCAGCAGAGTTGCTGTTTGGACGTAAGTTACGTACCACTTTACCACAAACACAAGCCTCCTTGGAGCCACAGTGGCGACAGCCATGTCTCCAAACGTTTCTCGCCAACAATGCCCGGATCAAGGACCGGTCCCGCAGGAACTATGATGCAGCACACGGGGTTAGAACATTGGCACCGTTGCAGAAGGGGCAGCGCATATGGATCCCAGACATGCACAAGTTCGGCACAGTCCGGAGCCTGACTTAACAACCTCGGTCATACATGGTGGAAACTAGCACTTGGCGAGGTCGTCGGAACAGGAGGCAGCTTGTCGCGGTTCATGAAGAGCAGCCAGGGACAGACGATGCAACACAAGAACAACCAACAGCAGCAGGACATCATGTAGAGCCCCAAGAACCACCAACAGTGGCAGGACATCGAGGAGAGCCCAAGGAAGGAGGGAAGATCAGAGATCATCTTGCCCTTCAGCAAGGTCCTTCCCTGGCAGAGGACACAGAAGAAAGCCGGGTATCATTGCTGAAACCAACCTCTCCGAGAGGCGAGGTCTTCCGTGGATTTACAGAAGAAGACAAACAGGCACAACATGAGCGAGGATTCAGGGGGCAGAAGTGTCAGACAAGAAGTGGGAGACAAGTGTTTCCACCAAAACAGTTTGCGTTGTTATAGAGTTAGGGTAACATGTAGGTTAGGCTTTTATGCAGAGTAATTAGTGAAAAGTGTGTGTGAAGAAGGGGAGATGTAGTGTTAGTAAATATCGTGCTAGGTTAGGTTGGTACAAGTGTAGTGTTAGTAAACAGAGTGTTAGTTTAGGTTGGCGAAGGTAGAGACTGGGGGATAAAGGACAGGGGGTAAACGGACATGGCGGCAATAAGGACGCGAGCCGAACAAGTGCGTGTTTTAACGACATAACAGGCTGCGTGTAGATCTCGAGCCATGTCTCACAATTTAGTAGATGGTCAAAATGAGTTATGTTTTCTTTATTAAATATTCTTTTTGGTTTTTGACTAACTAAAGTGTGTCCACAGACTCCTTTTTTTGGTTTTTCCACCTTCGTAATTTGGGCATCGTGATCTGAAATTGTAGTTACACAATTGAAGGCGTAGTATAATTTAGCATCAATATTGATTATTATATTAAGTATTTTTTTAGTGTTATGAGTTGATCTTGTTGGGTCCATAATGGTATATTGTAAATTAAATTGGCACAGGTTATTTTTGAATCTTCTGGTTATGGTATTGTTTTCTTTTAAATCTATGTTGAAGTCTCCACACATAATCAGAAATTTTTTTAATTTACTTGCCTTGACTAGCAAGTTGTCTAGTGTTTTAAAGAACTGGTCCACATTTGAGCTAAAAGGTGACCTGTACAATACAATAATCATAAGTTGGAATTGTTACACAGCACATTTCAATTATTTTATCTTGGCACAGTTTCTCTATACTGATTGTCTTATAATTTAAATTATTTTTCATATATATAATACATTGAAGTGTGTGAGTCTGAGACTGAGTCCTGGTCAGCATTGCTCCTGTGCTTAATCTTTCATGACAAGTGCAGTTTTTCTACTGGCGCCCATGTACTAAGTTTTATTCTATATTATTTCTCATCCTACTGTGTAGCTTTACCAGTGAGCTAGCAGATAGTATCGCTACACCAGTTGAAGGTGTAAGCCATATAACAATATTTACAACATACAAAGAGACACAAGGGAAACGTGGACTTCATACATACTAGAAGCTTAACATTGTCTCAAAAACTTTAAAAATGTATTTACATATTACAATTCATGCTTACACTATAAAAATCTGTATATAATAAAGTATTTTATGGTCTGAGCATTAAAGACTTATATATGAAATATAGATTATTTACACTCAATAAAATGTACATATTCTTGAACAGAATAAAAAACATTTCTGAGCAGCATTGCCTTAACATTATGTTTAAACATCTTATTATTGCTATTAAAGAAGCCCTTTCATTGTAAGGTAACATATTAAATAATTTAGAAGCTGAAAAATATAATCCTTTTTGATAAAGAGTAAGAGAAGTTATGGGAATGTGTATATTTCTATTACCAGTATGTCTTGTATAGTGGTTGTGGACGTCACTATTAAACTGAAAGTTTTTTAAACTATAGGCCACATAGGAGAGAGTCTCATAAATATATTGTCCTGGAAGCATCATTATATTTCCATCTTTAAAAAGTTTTCTGCAGGAATCTCTGCTACGCTTTCTACATAATATTCTTATTGCTCCCTTCTGTAAGAGAAACACCTTTATACTATCAACAGGGTTTCCCCAGAAAATAATTCCATAACTTAGAACAGAGTGAAAGTATGCAAAATATACTTGTTTAAGTGTTTCTGTTGACATAGAGGATTAGTACAGGTGGTGGATACTCTGACAAGGAGTGAGAATGGAGAAGGCTCTTTGATGGATGTTGTATTGGTTAGGCCTGGGAATGCGTTAGTGTGGTGGACCTGGAGGGAATTAGTGATCGTGACATCCCTGGTGTTAAAATTAAGGTGGGTAAGATCTGGGTAGGGCAACCCAAAGAAGGGGTTGTTTGGCAGTACAGACATGGCAACTGCAAGGGAGCGGAAAAGTTTCTAAGGGAAAATTTCGAACGGTGGACTGGAGAAACCAGAGTAGATGACTTATGGACAGGATTTTAACACATTACATGCTGGAGAAATTTGTCCCCCAGAAATGTTTTAGGGCAAGTGAAGATCCACCATACTATGGGAATGAGATTGTAAAGTTGAAGAGGAAAGGCAGGCAGCTACATGATAGATGGAGACGAAATGGTATGCAAGGGACCAGATAATCCATGAAACAGTTAGGAAGGGAGTTGGAAAGTAATATCAAGCAGGCAAGAAATAGGTATTTATAGAGTATGATGGAGTAAGGTAAGGGCAAGGAATGGGGAAAATTATTAAGTTATCTTAGAAAGGTGAGAGGTGGGATCCCAACTTTGAGAGGAGCGGACGGAAGGACGGCCGCAGATGACTGAGAAAAGACTGAACTGTTGCAGGCACAATACATCTCGGTGTACGAGGCAATGACCTACTAGAGTAGATCTTCCGTAGGAGTCAAGGGGGTTAATAACATGTTTTGTGTGAAAGTGTGATTGAAAAATCTAGGAGCAATAAGGCTGTGGGGTTAGATGGTGTAGGAAATGGTGTACTTAAGTTTGGGGGGAAGGAGTTGGTCAGATTTCTGGAGGTGGTGTTTGGTAGGTCGCTGGAGGAGGGTAGGTTACCGCAAGGATGGAACAAGGCGTTAGTGGTCCTAGTGTATAAGCAGGGTGAGGAAAGAAGGAAGCCAGGTAGTTGCAGGCCAGCGAGGCTCACATTGAATACAGGGAAGGTGATGTAGAGATTGATTGTGCAATATGTGATACAGGCAGATCTAAGATGAACAGTGGTTAAGAAGGGAAGAAGGGCTTTAGGACTACTCGGGAGGGTGTTGAAGGGGGTTAGGGGTGAGGTGAATGGAAGCGCATGTTGTACGATGGTTTGTCCAGTATTGGAATATGCTGCTGTGGAAAGAGATCTGTATGTGGAGGTGCAGGAGCTGGAGAAGGGCAGCGAGGTGGGTGATGAATAAATGGAAAAGGCAGGGTCCGGCTAGTGAGGAGGAAAGGAACTTTAAGCCTAGCGTGATGATGAAGGAATTGGGTTGGATACCGTTGGGGGACAGGGAGAGGGGAATGGCTGGTCAGGTTGTATACAGTGATGAATGGGGAGGTAGGAGGCGAGGAAATGTTGCCTACAAGTTAACTAAGGGAACTTTTAAGGGTAAAGGTAGCAACAGTGAGAAAATTCAGAGGGTGCAAGGAGAACGGAGAGGGTAGACAGTCAATGCTGGTGGGGATGGTGTGGGAGTGGAATTCTCTTCGGGAGGAGTTAGTGACTGAGGGGGTTTGAATACGAAAATGTAAATTATCATCTTATGGATGAAATAAAGAAAATGAATGAAGTTTATTACTATTGTTGTTGTTTTTAAATTTCTGTAAGTCACCATTTAGGTAATTTATTATAAAGACATAGACCACAATAAAATAGATCCTTTTCGAATATTTTTAGGACTAGGCAAGTTCAATGCCCTGCATGCTAGAATCCAATGTGCTATACATACTCAAGCCCCGTATATTCGTTCATTGTCTGCTGTGTGAATGAGTAGCAGGTAATAGACAAATAGTAGGGCTTCAGTATAACCAGGATAATGGATTCTAGCATGTTTGATCGTCGAACTAGCGAAATATTCCTAGCCCTAAGTATTATACTTGGATGTTTATTAATTCTCAACCTAAATTAATTTTTTCTATTATAATTATGCAGATTAATTCATTTGATAAGCCCTAATTATTTTAATTTAATTTTTTTTAACAAAGTTAGTATGTACACACATTACATGTTAATTATAAAAGGGATATATGATACTTGTTTTAAATAATTCTCTACAAGAAGTAGTTCTGTTAACCCCTGCCAAAATTCTAATTTTTTTTGTTGTAATACAAATATTTTTTTGCTTGCTGCATATGTATTACCGCAAAATTCTAAGCCATATCTCATCAGGGAATGAGAAGTGTGCATAGTTTGCTAATTTTAGACTTCTATCATCAACTATTTTCCTTAGATATCTTAATAAAAAATACTTTGAAGAGAGTCTATTTTCTAAACTAACAAAATGTTTGTTCCATATTAAACGTTTATCAGTATATAGACCCAGAAATATTTTGCTGCTTCTTCGTCCATTGCATTGTCTATTGGTAAAATTGGTAGGTATGTAGAACTGTGTTTACTAAATTGAATTAATTTTTTTTTTGTAATATTTAAAATTAATTAATTTACCTTAAACCAATAATCTTGAGTATTCAGTGTCTCCATAGTTTTAAATATTAAGTTTGATAGATTATATATTCCTCAACAATGATGCTTGTATCATCTGCAAATTGAGTTGTACTGGCTATTTGGATTTCATTAGGTAGTTCATTAACAAATAAGAAATATAAAGGACCTAAAATACTTCTTTGTGGAACCCCATCTATGATCGTTGCCCATTCTGCTTTAGTAACTTAGTCCACTAAGTTCAAGATAGAATAAAGGGGGAAATAATACAAAGAAAAATACAGACCTTGTAAAGCACACCAGCTACTGTTATATTTGACTTGAGCTTTCCCTGTCATCTGGGAGTCTGGCTTTTGTGGTGAGATGTATTTTACAAAAAATTATATTATTGATATATAGGTAAACTAAAACCTTTAACTGTTTGTATTTTAACATAAGTTCCTGTACTGTAAACAGTAAAAACCATTGAAACGACTTTTGAGTTTAGTGGTTAAGTTATTTGCTAGTAGCCAGTGTTTAGTTGTGCATTGTGTTTCGACATTGCCTGTTTTACATTCTTTTTTATTGTTTTTGTTAATATCCGTATACCGGAAAAAAAAATTAGACATGCATTAAAATTACCTTTATTAGGGTGTAAATTGACCTAATATTATTTGTGTATCATACTTCTTTTTTTGTCTAATTCTTATTGTTAATAGTCATAATTTTCTAGCAGCAAGTATTCGAACATACGTCAAGATATGTGTTTACTTTTTGTGTGTGCTTGCGCACATGCACATGTTGGTCTATGCACACAGGGTATGACCAGGTCTAGAAGAAAGGTCAGGGAAAAATTACAGCTTTAGTCTGGAAAACAGGGAAAGTCTGGGAATTTTTCACAACTGATTTTGTAGACACTGATAGGACTGCACCACCAAAATCAGCAGTCCTACGATGGGAAAAGAAGCTGTTCTATTTAAGAAAGACCTTGCACTGAAAAAGATTAACTACAAGAGCGGTAATGTGTACCGAGGTTGCCGATTACAGTTGAACTTACGTTGAAAAAGTTGCAACGAAAGCAGTACCAAGGACTTAAAATATCACAAACGATATTGAGACTACATATTCTCTTTCGGTAATGAGCAAGTGATAATGACTTGGAGACTTGAAGTGACGCGTGTTCGTGATTGCTGAAGGTTTACGACACACTTCCTAAGTCTTGGAAAGTGCTGTTCTAAGAAGAATGTGCACCTACCGAGACTCAAAGATAGGGACAGTTATTTCTGGAGTAAAGAGGATCTGCATTTCTTTGAAGAAGTGGAAAAGAATCCACCTGGTGTGATTTTTGTGCTACATTGTCTGCTAGGTATCTGGTTGGTTCTTATTTTCCAAATACAGTATCCTGTTACTCGTGAGTCAGTGGTAGTCAATCAAGTAATGTATCTCTACATATTACATGACTGGTTTGTACCGCAGTTGGAATGTTTCAAACTTCTTCGTACCTTATACTAACAGGGCGGGGCACCAGCTTTTTTCGTGGTACCTGTAAGAGAATATTGGAATTATGTGCGCACTCCTTTAAGATACCTAAACAATTTTCAACTTCCTTACTCTTGCCTGTTAGATCTTACTTCTCAACTGCCTTAAAACTGTTTTTTCAATTCCCTTGCGCCTTACATTTCATTACGACTTCAGTGAGCATGCAGTTGCCTACATTTCCGCTTCTATCGTAAGTTTTTCTGCCAATGATATGGTGTATCTGCCCTGGGCCTAAAACCTTAAGAAATTTTTCCATGTCACATTATGTAACCGAAAATTACTTGGTGCAGTTGGTCAAATAGATTCTTATGAGTCAGCAAAGGTGCCTCATTTAGTTGTTTTTTCTCTTCATTCTTAGAACTTAACTACGACGTTAAGCAAGGACTTTCTGTATAGAAAGATAAGGTACTAGTCTACTTCATATTTGGGTTGTTTTCAAAGTAAATACAATAGCAACCAAGGTACTAAAGTCAGTTAACATTAATTCTGAGTTATATTTAAATTGTTTATTCATTCAATGCAAAGATTTGTAATCCTGTAGTACTATACAATAAGATACTGTTTTGTCAGAAGATGTGCTGTGTGGCTGACACAGTAGACAGTAATTGGCTCTGTATGTTTCAGACTATGGATGAGAGAGTGTGTTTGAAGCAGGAACACTGCGACATAGTGTTCCCTTCAATCAAAGAAGAGTTGTTGCCTTCAGTCACGCAGGAAGTGAAGGATGAACTGGTGGGTGCAGACAGTTTGCTGTGTATATATATCGAAAGTGCCTCGCTATGTCGTTCTAAGAACGTAACCACTACCTTAGCTAAGCTGTATATACAGATTACTTCTCAACTTTTTGGGGAACTATAAAAGTAAATAAAACAGGCTGTTAAATATCAAATGAAAATAAATCAATTAACACTAATTCCGAGCTGTACAATTTTAAATTGGCTGTTCATTCTGTACAAAGTTTTTGGAATAGTACTGCGTTATATAAGTTACTGTTTCAGGGTTGTTACAGGTCGGGAAAATAGAAGAAACTTTTAAAGTCAGGAAATTAAAAAGTGGTCAAGGGAAACCTGGAAAAATCTGCATGTCCTTTTTGTGACAAGAAATTTAAATGTTTTGTACACGCTATAGGTGTAGTGATGGACTTTTCTGTAATGTGTGTTATTTGCCATAATTTTGGAAATGAAAATACAGTAATATAAATTCTTCACAGTTGTTCAATACATAATAAAAATATTTTTATTTTTCTAAACCTGAAAAGTTATAGGATGTAGGTGTAATGCTTCCTGATAGAGCACTATACGATATTTCTGTTAATATTTATATATCAACAGTGTATGGAATACGAAGCTACGAGATTTGTTTGTGATCACAAACATCTTGTGACTGTCAGTTCTAACTGGGTACTAACTATGTTAAGCTGTGTTGGAGCATGTTTAACATGTGATAATTCCTCTTCAAGATAAAAGCTGTGTGCAACTATGCATGGACTATTACATACAGTAACTGTTCACATGAAAATAAACATTATCTCAGCAACTCATGTTGTAAATACACTGCTTCTATTGTACTAAAACTTAATGCTGTTCTCTGCATTGTGGTAGCTAAATATGTTGCAAGTAAAGCTACCATTGAGTTTTCAAAAATACTCCTGCTAATTTATTTAGTTGTACTTTAATGAGACAATTTTTGTAATTTTATAATTCCATAAAATAAACTGGGAATTCTTAATTTTTATCTGACAACCTGAAAATGTTAAAGAAATTTGCTCCTGATATTTTGTAAGAACCCTCTGATTGGTCAGAAGTGGTGCTGCATGGCTGACATAGTATAAAGTAATTGGCTCTGTATGTTTCAGACTATGGATGATAGAGTGTGTTTGAAGCAGGAACCGTGCGACATAGTGTTCCCTCCAATCAAAGAAGAGTTGAAGTACTTCTCTCCAGTCAAGCAGGAAGTGAAGGATGAACTTCAAGTGAGTACAGACTGCTCATTGCATGGATATTATAGTTTACTTTACTCTTATCAACAGGCAAATTACTTGTATTGTCATGGAAGAGAACTATGTATGTGCTATTGTAGTGTACATTGGTCATGATGATTAATATAGGGAATTTTGTTGTAACATTACACAGGAAGTTGTTAAATAAATGTTTTATTAAATGGTGTTCGTAAAGTCGGGGTTTTCCACTGTACTATTTGGTTACACTGTGTTGCGCAGAACTTTCTACAAGCATTCAATATTGTACTATTCTGAAGGGAAGAGAATGAAACTTTAGTTAAGAAAGTGAAATAGGTTTTTTTATGCATAACAAGGTTTCATTATAACTGATAACATGAACTTGATGTTTTTTCTGCAATTAGAAACATGTTCTTAAAAAAATTACCTCCAAGTGGTAGACGTAGAGTATTTCTTAATATTAGCATTCGTCATGGTAGCGTAGTGTCATTGTTCAGACTAGTTGGAGAACCAGTCTTGGTACCGTATCCAGAGTGTTATAGTTGCGGAGAGACTTCACAGACGTCAAGTATTCTGGTTGTGTCGAGGTGACTGGTTGTTATGATGTGTTGTAGTTGGGGGACTGGACATTGGTACCTGCCAGCACCGCTGTGTCTGCCTCTAGCGTGGCCACAGTAGTCTGCAAGGATGAAGTAAAGAGTGAGATAACAATTGAAGATCATTGTATTGAACTTGAAGATGAAGGTAAGTGCATGTGATTGTCTACATTTTGCAGTTGCTCCTAGTTCTGTTGGTGTTAACCACTGTCAGTGGTCTAAACTCGTTTTTTTTTACTATACTGAAGTTTGTCCTTGAAAATTCTTTATTTGATAATTGATCACTAACAAAAATTTGAAAGTGACAAAGGAAATTTAAAGTAATATTTTTATAGTTTATTATTTCAGTATATTTGTGCAAAGCTGTACAGTTCAACAACTATAGCAGCTTTTCTGGTTTACACTTTGCGAATTGAACAGTTCAGTTTTATTACATTGTTGCTGTCCGTATTGTCTGTGTAGTGTACGTTATAGTTTGCACAAGCATCAAAGATGTTGCTGGTGTATTGTAGCTGTCTGCTCATATTACCAATCTTGGGTACTTATATCGCTACAGTTTAGCAGTTGTGTTGCTGCTACAATCTGGGTTATGCTGATGAATTGTCAGTCTTCACAAAGCAGTCCTTTATTGTAAAGATTATTTATACCTATAGTGTTTTAATTGTTAATGCATTTTAACAAAACTGAAACGTTCGTATTTTGCATTTGTAACACAAAAACATAAGTCAAACCCTATTCACGGTTTTAATCTAGAATCTAAGCAAGTATTTGTCTTAAATATGCATACATGAGTTTTTATTAGTTATAGTGATCCTTTGCAACATTCCTCATAATTACATTTTTAACATTAATGATTACTGTTTTTGTTATATAGATTCAAACCTACGTAGTAATAAATTCATACAGTTATTGTTTTAATTTTTTTATCAACAATTGTTACAGTAATACAAAATTCTGTTGCATACAGTAAGCTTCAATTACTGTCGTATAAAGGCTGTGCCAATATTTAAAATGTGAATATTCTCTTATTTTTTATTTGTTGTTTAACTACTTCTAATCTGTATTTATGATAAATATTATGACTGTAGTTTCCTTTTTAATGTTTATGTTGAACCAGAGAAATATATTTTACTCTATGTTACTGTTATGTAGTAATAATAATTATTATCATAATTATTGTTCTTACTATAAAAATTACTTCGCAAGAAAGTTTGTAAGTATGCAATCATGTGAACTTATAATTGTGTTTTTAATTTAAACATCAGTAGTGACAAGATAACTACAGCTGTGAAAACTGGGAAATGTCAGACAAATGATTATTGGAAAAAACAGGAAAATGTTGGAGTGATTTTCACATAGCGTAATGGCTATTTAATACTTGCGGAACATTACGACCGCTCTTTCGCGGAAAAATGTGTGTTGTCCCTTCATGTGTGTGTTCGTGTTTACAAGTACGTAGTATCATCTGTAAGTACTTGTACCTCTGTCCATTATATTGCATAACATAATTTAACTGATTTGACAGTTTTTGCAGATATTTAAAGGTTAAATTAAATATAAGGAAAAAACTGATTTTCACTGATATTTTCAATATAAGTTTTACATATTCATGTGTGGCATCACATTCTTGGTCATAAATATACTCACATAGATACAATATCATTTTATACTTTGCACTCGAAGCCTATCGATGCGCATCAACAGAACATATTGATATACTATGGCCGCCTTCTGTTTTTTGCTGACAACACTGATACCGTATTTATGCGAATATAACACCCGCCCGTATATAACACCCTCCCCAATTTTGACTTTCATAAATTAAAAATATAAAATATTCGTGTATAACAGCCCCAGCAAAAAAGAACTCCTTTCTAGCCACTGACGCCGACCATTGAACATCGAAGAAAATAATAAAGTTATCGAAGTTAACATTTTAACGTACATAATGTTTTACCAAAAACATTTTCAGAAAGAAAAACGTGTCTTAGTGTACAAGTGGTGCGTCTTCGCTACATACTCTTCAGCAGTTGCGGCCGTTGCATACGAGCGTATTGCAGAGTGGAATATCTGCCACGAAGATATTCTTTGGTCGGAACTCTGTCGACGTGTTGTTTGTATGGCAGAAAGCTGCGAAACATGTGGCCGTAATGAAAAAGCGATGAAAGTACAGAATAGTTATACCGCAACATTTGAATTACAAGACGTGTGATATGCAGAAGAAAACTGTAAAAGAACTGTTTCAAGGAAGTTTACCGTCAGTACACAATGCAAACGCGTGGCGAGAGGGAGTTGTGATTTTATCAACACAATTGTAATTATGTAGGCACTATAACTCATTGTTTTCCAATTTTTCTGTTCACTTCGGTTCTTTGAGTGCTCACTATCCAATTCCAATGGAGGATCTGAATAAATTAATAGGCCTATTGCCTAAATAAACAACGACTGAAAAGGAACACGGCGGCCGCCATATTTGTTTACGACTTGAGTACCGGGTTATGTACTGAATTTTGTTATTTAAAAAATTTATTTTAAAGGGGTCGTTCAACGTGTTATTTATAAATGTTCATTCTCTGAGTTATTGTAGTAGGCTATAACAACTTCTTTTAGATACAAAAATTTTTTATTCAGATTGTCTCGTGTATAACAGTCTCCTCATTTATTGACGTTGGTTTTTAGTAAAAAATGGGGGTGTTATACACGCGTAAATATGGTATCACTGACAGTTCGCCAGTGTCCGTGAACAATAAGGGAACAGTGTCAGTAATCAGCAAAATATTTCTCTGTCAGTAAGTAGATATCGGAACTAGGGATGGGTCGAGTCCAAAATGTTTTCGGATCCGGTGCGATTCCAGTTCTTATTTTTCCCCAGCCCGAGACACGCTTAGCCTTGGTAGCGACCTCCACACAAATCACTCCGCCGAGTGCAAATGTTCCAGAACTTTGCAGCTTAGGTAACTAATTCACTGCCTTAGTTTTACAGTACTCAAAATTTCAGTTACGGTCACACAATACATAAAATCTTATTTGTTGGTGTTAACAACATGACTTAAAATAGTAAACAAAGAAACATTGACATGATGCAAGAAAGTAGTGCCCTACAACCTGTGTAGTCACACTAGAAGTGTTGCAGGAAACATCTGGGGCTTCCACTCTGTCTCTCAGCCAATCAGCATTCACTTATCCGTATAAGGAGCGAATTCCTAACAAATGTGACAGGAAACTGAGGTGCCTGACTGTTGCCTCCTCAGAAGATATTACATCTTACACATGGAAATGTATATGAAACTGAATAAAGTTACTTTGGGACAAAAAAAAACATGCAGGAAATTTTCTGATGTACAATTTGATACCTCACATGATATAGCTATGTTAAAAACTCAAATCTTAGTTATGTCTTAATTATATTTCCCCAAGTGAAATTTAAACACTGTTACACAGATAACAGTACTATACAATGTCCTTGGTATTAGTTGTTGGCAATCATCTTTAGACCATTCTGGACTAACTTTAAGCACCTCCAGCAGATTTAGTATTATTACAAACTAGACCCAAATTTTATTAATTATATAAAGTTACATACCATTACATATAATTAAACGAGACACAAAAGAATATTCAGTGAAGAAGAATTGAGTCACTCTATAAACACCATTTGCAATCTTTAAAATTTCAAAAACAAACAGGGTGGGGGTCCCAAAAGGCACCCACATCACATTACTGTACTGATACTTTTATTTTCCCGTATAATTAGCTGGTTGAAAATGTTCAGAATTTCTATAAAACTATTGTACGAATGTTTCCAAATATGAAACACCTAGGAAGTTACTGTTATTTTACCAAAAATTAGTTTGAGCAGTGATCAGTCTCTGTAAACATTAGCACTATATTGTTTCCTGCACACCAAGATCTAATTTTGGTAGTATTGTAATAATTTACTCCACATTAATTTAACTTTCAAATTTCTGTAGTATAATTCTTCTAAAAGTATTACAGAAAAGTACTTTTTTTTTAATCTTTATACATATAGGCAAGAAGTAAATCTTATCAGCTGTGCCATCTGTAAGCACTTGTTTACAAAAATGATTTTGTGATTTCTCGCAAACAATAAAAAAAGAAAACTGAAATGAAAAAGCAGTGTATTGCTGTACGAACAGGTACAGAGTAACAAAAAGTGTTTTTAAGAATGTTCAAGGTTATCAAGTATAACCTGCTAATTGTAATGTTTTTATTAATAAAGCAAAGTGGATTTCTTTGTGTACTTGTAAATTCAATATTATGCGCTGGCATATGTATACTGTAGGCCTACCTTTGTACCCAATTTAAAGAAACAATATTCGCAAAATATTCAAAAATTATTTGAAAAAATTAATATTTGTTCGAAAACTATTAGAAACACTAAAACCACTATTCGCACACCCCTACCACACTTAGTTTTTTTATATACCAATATAACCTACATATTCAGTTATCATATTTGAATACAGTAAAACAGTGTTTAATTCATGGGTTCCTCGGGACTAATTGTGAGAATACCCAGCCAATCCATTAAATGATTACATGCTAGCTTTTTTATACAAAATTTGCTTTGACCAACGTGAAAAAACAACAATTGAGCAGTCACTTCACGAAGCAAGAAATGTCAGAAGCAAAATTATTTTGTCTTCTTACCTGAAAACCTCTCGTCAGAAACAAGGAGCTGTCTTCTTCCATGTGACTGTAGTCAAGGACTTCCTGCTAATGGAAGGACAACACAGGTTAGCTCAGTGATATAACACACTAATTGTACGAAAGGTTCTACCTGGTTTCCTATTTGATAAATATTTGAACTTGTAGTGTTTCATAGAATACATATTGATATTATGTACACTTTAAATCCAACAAGGGAGTTTCAGGCAGTGAAATACTAATATCTGGCTTTTGGTTCATATATTTCATATTGTATTTGGCAAGTGGAATTTTTTATTTACTGTGTATTGTTTCTTGTAATTTTAACATATCAGTGAGAACTAGCTTGTCTGTTAATATGTATATATTTACTCTATGTGTATTTTGTGTAATGGAGGTTCAAAAGCTAGAACTTTGGTTCTAGATTTGATAAGTACTGTACGTAGTAGTATTGTTCAGTTCTTAATTTAGTTGCTGTAGCCACACTTTCCAATTGGAATAGGCTGGTTTAAATTATTCCTAACTTTAGAGAAACAACACTGCTATCCTACCCAAAGTACACTAGCTGAGTACACAATATTTACGTAATAGTTTACAAAGGTACCAACATAATGGCATGATAATGTGACTGCTGACACTACCAGCGTGTATCTGTCTCTCTCTGTTGTCAACACAGCTGCTGGTAGACATTTGTTTCTAGCTGTTGAGACTGTGCTGCCGATATGACAATCACCAATTAGATTAGTTTGTTAGTTTCAAATGCCAAATAAATGCTGTTTCTGAACTGAAGGATGGTTTTGTTAGGTTGCAGAACTGCAATATCAGTTAATACGTGGCACTGCAACTATCGTACCTGCAGCATGCTAAGTGTTGGGGCATGCACAGACACACTGATAACTGCCGATTGTAGTCTCAGGTGCGAGACATTAGTCTAGCACACTTCACGTACACTGCAGTATTACTTCTTATCTTGTCTCGTGCTCAAGTTTATACTAACATAATGTTCTGTATTGTGTCGCTGCAGTGGTTTACTGATGTTATAGAAACATAAGGAAAAATTTTTTAAAAATCTGCAATAACTTACTACTTGTACATCAGTATTTTTAATTTCCGAAACAAAACCTTCAATGTTCGGGAAAAATAATAAAGGTAGTTTTGGTGTGGTAGTGTACGTGCGTGTGTAGTGAGTTGATGTTGGCAACAAGTTGTGACTTTGTTGATTAGTTAAAGCTTCAAGAAATAATATAAGGCGTGTTTTCGTTGTTGAATTGGTTGCATCGAAGCATTTACGTGTTACTGGTTTGCACTTTGTTGTGAACAAACAGTGACCACTTAACCAGTGTTCATTTTCATTATTTTTTGTAAGTGAAGTTCTGAGTTTGTTACAGGACTGGTAACAGGATGCTTACATTTTACGGGAGACAATGCAGTTAATGTAAATAGTTTTGCATGCTGCGCCGCTTTGACTTTACCCAGAGTGTCCAGCGATCTGGAAATTGCGGAAAGTACGGGAATTGTACGTGATTTTTTTCGGGCTTGGGAATGTGCAGGAAATGTACTTGAAATTTTTCTTTTTTCAGGATTTTCTTGGCCACCGATTGTTTTGTTATCAGTCATTAAGAAATTGGAAGGTACTTTGACAGCTGCAATTTTAATTATTTCTTGAGACAGGTGTTTTTCGCAACACGTAAAGTTGTGAATTTTTTTTTTAAATCGCAAAGTCTCATCCTGTGCAAAATTACAAAATAAATGCAAAATTTTTAACGCCTTCCGTAGTAAATTACACCTCGCCTTTGATTCGAGAATCAATTGCAATTCACAGCAAAAGCGAGATTCGAGTATATCAAAGTATATGAGAAAATGGCAGGCGGATGTTTGTTTAGGTTTAGTGAATGTATTTGTTTGATCTGTTTTCACATGCAACTTGGTAATTTTTTTATGTTTAACCTTATAATTAGTAATAAAGATTGAACATTTTTATGTGACAGCAAGGAATAAGTACAAACATTGTTGCGACTCCGATAAAGTTGTGATGTGTAATTTGACTTCGGAAACAGCAAAAATTTTCGTCGTGCATCGTATGGAAAAACAAGGAATGAATGATTGCCAAAATACAGCATTAATTTTATTGGCAGCAAAAACAGTGAAACTATCATGGATAAAATTGTTGCGCCTACAAGTTGGAAATATAGATGCGAAACACGAATGAATACATTTAAGGTAATTAGGTCATAATTAAAAATTGAAATATTTATTCCAGCACTTGTGTCGTTGCGAATATTATTTGTACGTACAGTGTCGTTTCGTAAAATTTGACGTAAATAAATTAAACTAACAGTTGTAATGTGTTAGGACTAAGTGAAAAATCCTGGAAGATAACATAACCTATTTAACTGTTAAATTTTATTGCATGTGCATTTTTTTCCCAAGAAACATGTCTGATTTAAGACTGCATAAACAATAATAAATATAATATTATGCTGGTCCCTCATGTTTTATAAATTTCTTCCAACAATTCTATTCGTATGCATTTCGGTTTTGTTCACACGGACTGAACCTTCAGATGCAAGAAAAGAGGACTTTCAACAATTCAGTCAATTTAAAAATCTGTGTAAAGGTAAGTATTTTAATTCAATACTAGACAAATAATATTTTTACACACCTTTGCCACCTCTATAAATACATAACATAAATATTGTATGGTTGTCGTTAGTCTGCTTGGGTAGCACAAGTTAACATGGTATAATGTTTAAAGCACTGTACTGGAATTTCTCAGGAAATGTGGGAAATGTATGGAAATAGAAATACCACTTTTGCTGGAAACTCTGCTTTACCTACTTATTTCGTTTCAGGCATTAACATCATAAAAGACAAAGTAAGTACATATCTTACAGTTTTCAAACAGTACGAGGGATATGAAGTGAAGAAACTGAAAATTTCTCTGTATACCATCATTTGACTGATTAAATTAAATGTCTTGTAGCCTTATTTCTTCAACAACAAAACCTGGAAAAATCGGGGCATTTGGTTTTCTAGATCTGGTAGGCACCCTGCAAACCACAATTAATAACTTAATGGTCACTCAGTGTGTGTGACTAATGGTGAGTGTTGTCCGTGGGAAAAGAACTAATGAAGAATGAGTGAGCAGATAACCACGCACATGCCTGCGTATGTATGACTGCATTGTGTCTTATACTACGCATACTGACTAGGTACCAGCAATGTGTGTCTGCCCGTTGGTTGAGATACATCGCAACAGTGACATCCTAGGTTTTGTGGTTGTCGCAATTGCCAAGTGGGAGAGCAGTGGATATTCTCTTGAAGGACTTTAGAGCAAAGAGCATGAGAAATTTATGTAGTATTTCTAGAGTAGTTTGTAACAGAACTATCCTCGACCCAGGGAGTTACTGCTGTCTACACACTAGTACAAGGAGTCTTTCTATAAGGGGGAAGGAAAGGTAGCGCCGTACACTATTAATGAAAATATTAAATTAATAACAGAATTTTAACCACTTAACAGAAAAGGGAAGATTTGTAGAAAGTGTTTTTAATATTTGCTTGATTCTTCCGAATTATTTCGGCACTAAATGCAGCCAGGCGAAGCAATAGCACTGTGAACATTGTAATTTTCAAATTATTCAGCTTTAAAAATACCGTATTTTCAAACGCCGCTGTAAACATTGAAATTTCGTTCTTATTAGCTAGCACATTTATGACGTGCCCTAATTGTTTTGGTTACCCACCGCCCGACAGGTACTATTGTGTGTATTCAAATTTTTCACAAACTTAAAAAAGATAAAATTTAGCGAACCCAGTTATGTAAAAGTTAGCTTGGGAAATTCACCCATTGTTAAGGCATGTGTGGTTGTAGACTTGGTAGATAACAAAAATTTCACTGGTATTGATTTTACACGAAAGAGACAGCAAGGTATTAGTAGCTCTCACACATTGCAATGTTTTAGTTATGAGGTTTGAGTTTATGTCAATTTAATTTTAATTCTAAAGTGACAGTAAATTACTACTATTTCATTTTAATGTTTCAGGTCCAGTATATAATGATAAGTTTAGGTTTGAAAAATCAGTCGAATGAAGTTCAGATGTATAGATAGTTGCTGGCTCTTCGCGCTCTATTAATTTCTAGTTGGCTTTTGTATTCTGCCCCACGGTAATTTCGATGATGGCCAAAGTTGTCAGCAGCGACCCTAGGATCCCTGGGTGCACCATAAAATAACAATTACGGTTGCAGTAATGGTAGTGCGAGTATGAAGTCGCCCTGTGTCGGTGTGGGATCTGGCCTACCAAGGAGTGAGTGCTAGTATGGTAAGGGCTGTGGAGGCTTTTGGGAATGTGCCGGTTTAGACAGAGATTGGCGGGACACGTTCCGCACGTGGAGAGATAAAGGATTGGAAGCTCAGACTTATGAAATCTATTTAATACTGTAGTTTTATCTTTGATGGGCCGAACCGCTATTGATCGCTTGAGTTGTATGATACAGAGTGTGACCGATCGTTCGGTGTAGTTTGTGGCTGTATGTTGAAACCCCCCCACTCTGATTCAGGTGTCTATGGTTTGGAACGGTAGTCACGTGTTTGGACGTGACGTTACGCGTGCACTTACCATGTGGTAGCACTGTTGTCTTGTAATGAAGGGTTTGTAATTTGACAATTTGTGACTCCTCTTTATGTACATGTCATAATTTATTCTTGGTATTTGCAACCCTGAACTTGGTAACCAGCGCCATTCACTGTAATCCGAACTATATCGACAGTAAATGTTCCACTTTGTTTGGCAAGATAGTAACCCCGGGGCGCTTATGGCGAAGGCCCTGGAGGAAGATCTGGACCAGCTCTTCCTTCTTAACGTGATGGCAGCGGGTGCGTGTAGACGTTGGCAGACGATATGCCGGACTATTACGTGGTTCGCTTTGGTATAAGTGTTCAGCCCAGAACGTGGGGGGGGGGCTAGTGGAGTTTGGTACGGCCCATCGCATTGATACATGATCTAGTTAAAGTTTAAACCATGAGTGTGTATTTCTCTCGCATGTTTGCTATCTGCAAATAAAGTTTTATGAAGTCGGAATTCTGGATTTCTTTAACCGAGTTTATGATAGTATAGTATTCCTCCAGCATATCATAAGTGCCTCCTTTCTCTCTTTCGCTCCAGTCCCCCCCTCCCCCCCCCATGATGAGATAAGGGATGAGTGCTGCGCTGAGACGTTGAAGGCGTTGGGGCTGAGCTAACGACGAGGGTAAATTTTTAGTGGCCGGGATCAGAACCACCACAAATGCATACAAAAAGTGAACCTATCGAGCTAATAGCTGAAATACGTTTTTAACCAAATCTGGCACAGACTGGTGATTGAACGTTCTGGTTTTGCAAGTAGGGAAAATAATATAGTAGAAAATAATTTATTGCAAGTAATTTTTTTCTCTCAGTAATTTTTACGTGTATCGTGAATTGCATTGAGAGCTGTGCTGCCATCTCAGGGCGAGTTTCTCTAGATCCTCGAATTATCTGCCAATCACAGATGCCTTGAACTCGCCTATTGATAAATTATGTTTCTTCCACCAGTGGAACAGCCAAAACACAACAGCTGTAGAGATTTTGTCGCAAACTGCGAGCAACTGACTGCAACTTTCTACGTAAAATAACTTATTTATTTTATGATAACAGCATCATGTTGTACGCAATGCATCATTACATACATAAACTGTATTTTTGTTGTAAATAGCAGACAATTATGTTTTTTCTTGAAGTTTAAACCATGCAGTCTGCCTTGATTTATCAAACAGCACTATAGTTAAGATTTTATTCTGAGTAAATTGCATTTTATTGCTGCGAAAACGAACTTTTATCCACATTTATACTCCTCAGAGTTCTAGCCATACTTGATTTTACTGTACGAACTACTTTATGTAACACAATTTCATGACTTGAACGTATATTGCTGTAGTTTGTGTGTTACGTACATTAAAATGTGCAGTATTGTGACGTCACAGGGACATCAACGTGGCGGTTCACGTTTTTACCTAGCAAGACAGACTCTCATTTTATTTAAATTTTTCTCTAGTTATACAGAAACAAAGAAAGAAAGTGTGGTACTGTTGTTCATTAAATTAATAAATGCACTTTTAAATAAAAATATGATTAAATAAATAGGAATTTTTCCCTGTTGGAAGGGTTTTGTTTTGATGGCTATAGATATAAATTGTTAAGATCAAGACATATAGATAGTGTTTTTAATAAAAAGCTTTTGAAAATAAGTTATTCTATATTTTTTGAAAACTGCTTGAAAAGTACAAAATTTAATAAGTCACATTGTAGAAAACAAAATTGTCTGGCCAAATAAATAACAACAATCCCATTTTAATTAATTATAAAATCTTGCTACGTACAGTTTGATATTTATGTTTAAAAAAATCACTTGTACCAAAAATATAGAAGTTACATGTGAAAGAATCATGAACAGTATTATGTTGTAAATTTACAGACAAAAATAATTAGTATATTGTAGTGTATAGTATGTACTCGAATACAGTGTCTTATGTACCATGTACGAAATATCAAGACTTCAGTACTCAATTCTGGTCTTATCGATAACTATTTCCGAAGAAGTGAAACATTTCTAACTAAATTAAATTGTAGATTTATTGATATGTTAATAAAAGAAAGACTTGACGCCAGCCAAAGGCCCAGCGTATGGGTTAAGCCCATAACGGCGCAATTGTGCAACATCAACAAGGCTCAGGCATCATTTTCTGACTCTCCCATAATTTTCCCGCATCCACGCAGTGTAATTTTGCATGTAATAGTGAGTGTAATTGTGTTTTCATTTCCAGCAGTGTACATCGAGGCACGGGGGACATGTAAACATGCCGCCATGCTTGTGCCCGAAAATCACCATGTTTTCAATGTTTACTTTCATATTGCAGCAGACAGTTGGAAACGCATCATTCAATATCAGCAAAATATGTAACTCCATTTATTTTGTAATTTAGTGTGTGCCATTTTCATAAAATGTTAATATCAATAATTTAAAATGCACGAGGTACCGGAAGTGTGTGAATCCCGTAGCATGGCAAGGAGCCCTTAGCGGCTGCCTTCCTCGTGGAGTTCGTCGAAGTCGTCTGGAGAGGTGAGACAGCTGTCCGTGTGCACATCAACTTTTGCTTACTGGTTGTTAGTTTCAATAGTCTTCTTTAGTATACCGGTTCACCTTGCTTGCACGCGTTACCAGACATCCCCATCGCATTGTGCATCCGCTTAAACTAATAATTATTACCATTTTGGTACTTTTAACTTAAAATCCGTGTCGGCATTATCACCGCCATGTGGCTAGGGAATTCTGTATCGAGAGCCATCCAAGCTCATCATTCATTGTACGAGGCATATCACAGCTAATTATTGTTCATTATCATTCGGCGCATACGTTGCTATCAATATTTTATATTTTAGTGTAATTTTGAAGGCATAATTCATGTTTTTGTGACAGACCACGTGCAGGTTACCACATCGCCATAGTGCTCCAGTGTTCATATAAGCAGTGCATCTACCACACATTTCATTATCACGCATTCATGCAAGTCACCTAGTGGAGAGCATCATTGTGTGTAAGGTGCGTTACGTGCCGTTCATTATACATCCGGCCTAACGTATCCCGTCACACTTCGCGCAGGACTACTAACACCAATTGTAGAGCCCTACCACACTGTAACGTGCACGGAAACGGCTGCCCTGTGGTTTGTTAGCTAAGAGAGCGCTCATTTCAACCAACATTATCTACATCCGCTTCCAAGCGAACTTGACGGCCCACCCTAGCGGCCGCCAGATCCTCGCTGCTCAAGGAAGTGCATTTTTATATGCCGTAGAGTCATATCTGCTTCACACGAACCACATAACAACCATGTGCGATATACCGGCAGGTCAGTGTCACCGCGCAGAGACAGCCATCACTCGTTAATCCTGTATTCAAGTATAGCAGTGCTTTGCCAGGGTTGCATAACTACGCCTACCTCGTGCGTGCATAAGTAATTATTTCTGGCACTGTGTAATTCGTGTCAATAAATCATACTGCGTTGAACCGTCGTGTTACGTAATTTTCAACACCCTATATTCACAGTGTAACTTTTGTAGTGTATCCAGCGTACTGGGGGCCAACACCCAGTTATAAAATAAGTCAGCATTCAGTTTCAACGTACCGGGTGGGATATCGAACATGCCGAACGTACCACACCCTGAGGCATAAGAGTCTCGAAGTGCAATACCTGGGGAGTATTGCTGGTGCCCTTTCATCATAACACATAGATTCATAGCAGCAGCTTAGTTCACTATCCCGATCCCACCCGACGGCGTTAGACTTAATCAAGTATGCTGACTTGGTGAAAAAAGGAAAAAAATAGAAGTAACAAACACATCCTTACATTACTGAAATTCAGCAAAAAATTAAATATATTCTCTGTATTTAAATTAAACTCTTAAATAGGGCGAACTTTCTTCTTGTATGGAGTCACCTTGTTCGCAGACACGCTAGTTTTCAACGCCAAAATTAATTACGAGTTCGAAATTATTGGGTCTCTTCAATCACACCCACAATTTTCCTACTTTAAATACATTGCTGGGTCTCTAGAAAATCTACAAAAAAAAAATCACGATGGCGCTGGCTACGAAATATTTTCCAGCGGGCGAAATTAAAACGTCCATCTTATCGTCGAACCCAGCATACAGATAATCTCCACCCACGCACACGATTATTGCCGCATTCAAAGCATCGCGCTGGAGCTGAATAAGCTATTTAGCTTGTAGATTATTGGCGATGTCGGTAAAAAGAAATAAAAACAAAACATCCAAAATTGCGGTAACGAACTAAACATGAAACAAAGCTAAACCGGAAAATTAAAGAAAACTAATTACAAGAGTCTACAGAAAAAATAAACAAAAATAATAATAGTACTGGATGTGTACTAACCTCCACAGAGAAACAAAGCTATCTATCTGGGGCATTCATTATCTAACCAAAACAAATTTAAAACCTATACATAGATTACAATAATTTAACATGTCAAATACAAATTAGTTACAATCAAAATAAAAGAAAAATCAAAGAAATTACAGAATCCACATATATTAAAATCTTTCTATAGCCAAATGCTACAATATAATGATTTTTGTATTTCAATTTAATATTTTCGGCATTCTTGTATGGTGCGACCTTTCCTCTTAATAAATAAGGGAAAGACAAATGTTGCTCACCTTTTATTGGATATCAGGATATTGGTAAACAAGGTGATGTAAAGACAGGAGAAAGGTGAAGTAAAGTAGTTCACTTTTATAGGATTATTCTATTCGTGCACACAAATTATAGTCCTTGTTACAGCGTGATGAATGTAACACTTTCTTTTGCACATGGTCTACGTTAAAGGCTTGAGTCGATCACAGTTTGAGGACATACATTATACAGGAGTCTCAACACGAGATATGACAGTAAAGGTACTACAAAGTTACAATAATAATGTAAATTACCACTGGGTATACTCTGATGATGGATACAATTTAACATAGCACTTCAGGCCGTTCAGATACTAGACGAGAATTAAGGTCTTGCTTGTGGCATAGATTATGTGGTGATCCTGAGATGTTTACAACATTTCGTAGCCTCTTTGACACAATGGTACTGTGGCTTTTAAACATAGCTTGATGAACAACGTAGGTTGTTGGTTGACAACAAATACTAGATTACTGGTAGGTACCAGTGATCTCTCTGATCCTGGGGAATGTTGACTACATTCTGTAACATTTTATAGCTTTTTGTGAGAGTGGGAAGTGCATAACACTTTAGAATGAGTGTGTACTTGGATTCATAGTGGCTTGAAGAGCACGCAAGTCAGGTCTCCATGCTAAGTAAGGTTGAGTTGTAGCTCCAAATGCATATATGCATGCTGAGCTTCCCCACTGAGATGTAGCTAGGGTTGGTGGGTTGAGGTGTGGGTAGGATCTGGCTTAGGCTCCATTTTCAAGAAGCAACCTTTGGGAGGTTGGGAATGGGGAATGCCAGGTTGACCTGGCCCGAAGACCGAGCCTCTGATGACTGACCAACTGGGCTCAGCGCCCACATTGTATATCCTGAAGGGGACTGAAAATTACTGTTAGTAAGATAGCAGGCAGCCTCTCAAGGCGGTCTGCAACTGCAACTGTGCTACTCTCGTACAAAGGAAATACTCTCTCGTGCAACAAAGTTACTGTGCTTTGTTACAGAAATAAACTTGCTGATTTGCATAATAACCCTTGTGTGTTGCCCTTTAAGTCCATAATTAATACACAAGAATATTTATATTATCATGAAACACAGTTCTGAGTAAAAAACAAACAAGTGCAATTTATATTTACAGGCTTTTTTTAGATTGCTTGTTTGGGCAGTTTATGAAGTTCGTACATGGTGTTTGGTATCACTAAGGTACTCGGCTGTATGTGTAAATAAATAGAGGTAAGAAGTCAACAAATATTTGCAAAGGCAGTTATGAATGGAAAATAAAAGTTGTATAAACACTGGATCATAAGTAGATGTTTTAGTAGTACAAGCTGCTGCACAATAATCTTACATACTAACGTATTACACTGATGTAAATATAAACAGCAACATGCCAATTGACAAAGGTGCTGGTGAATGCTAGTGCCCTTAAGGTTAAATTTTAAAATGTAAAAAATGGGGGGTAAGGGTTAACGTAATTTGTAAAAGCACTTAGGTGGTACGTCAATGGCTGATCCTATTGTCAAGTCTCCCACTGCTACCCGATATCCCAATCTCCATGTGCCATACTTGCGCAAGGCAGTGCTGTTTAGGAAAGATGACATGGTAGAAAATAGATAGGCCTACATTGATCATGATAGTAAATACATGTCTAGTTGCCGTCTCGTTCACACATGTTTGAAACATGAATCTGTTTTGTATCTTCACAATATTAATGCAAAATATAGGCATCATTAACACATACAGGCCAGCATGTAGCTCGGGTCATCAGATATCCCGTATTTGAATGATAATCTCTTACAATTACTTTAGTTTTTAATTGCTTCTGTTTTTGTTGGAAAATATTAATTGTGTGTTTTATAGTTCTGTAATACGTAGTTTCAGCCACAGTGGATTCCTTTTGTAAAGAGGCAGTGGCAGCCCTAGTCTTTGCAGGGCTCCGGGCATTTGATTTTCATTGTGCGCCTTGGTAAAAGTAGTCTCTCTAATATATTTACAGTTTGCATGTATAAGTAAATGTGAATTATTACAAAATGTCTTAAAATGGACATGATCTCCAGCTGAAATTTAAAAATTCGTGAAGAGGACCATTCAGCTACTGTTGTCATCCAACTTCAACATTAGCATAGTAACATTTTTTCAATGAATAACAGATACGGAGATGCTCCTCGAGATCTTTTTTTTTTTTCTGTCACTGGTTTTTATTTGAGCTGCCAGATTCAAACTTTGTACTGGTATTGTTTATCACCAGTAGTTGTTTTCATTAACAAACAGTATGTTTAGTTATTCAGTCTTAGTCAGCAAGGTAAAACTGTACTGATATGCTGTGTACCAACATCGCAATGTCTAGGAATAAGATTTGTGGAAGTTTACTGCATCAGTTACATTGTCCCACAATGAATTTCTTCATCACCACAACATTACGCAAGTGCCGCAAACAAAATAATTGTTTGAAGTTAAAATTTTTATCTTAACTAAATTTGAAAATATTATTCAATGATATCTTTGCGATTAAAATTATGCCACATCTTGGCTACTCTTTTACATACAGACACTATTACCGACAGTATTAAAGTTGTGATAAAAAGAAGGCTAGACCAGACACACGGATAAGATAAGTTTTATATTATGGTACTTTACTCTTTAATAAATAAATAATGTCGTTGGATTGTAAGTTGGTTAGTTGTGTTGTAGTGTGCCGTATCAAATACGACACGACTTAAATAATATATATATTTTTTTTCTTTTATGTTTCTTAAATTCAGGCAAATTTATAATTTTTTTTGTGTTGTTACTAACTTGTTTAATATAATAAGTGTTTTTGAGTAATTTAATTTTATTAACGATATTTCAGAAAGTTCAGTTTCAATTACAGCTATTCTTTCTTGCTACTTTACTTCGAGCCGACACTAGTCGCGCTACAGTGTTTTTTTTTTTTTTTTTTTTTTTTTTTTTTTTTTTTTTTTTTTTTTTTTT
>PNEQ01040459.1:0-13663 GCA_003012365.1 Medauroidea extradentata | reverse complement strand
GGCAGACGGAGGATGACGGTTGGGGCACACAGTGTTGCCAGTAGAGAGTGAAGGCACAGGGCCGAGGCAGTATTATCAGTGGTAACTTGAGGCGACAACACTTGGGCTGTTCTATCAGTTACGCTCCTCTGGCCGCTCTTCTTCAGATAATATTTTTCAAGTCCTTCGCTGTACAGCAGACACATGCGTGCGGTGAAAACCAATACATAGGGCCACGATTTTGTCGCGAAAATATGTTTGCCCCACTTAGTTTCAGTGTCTCTCGTGCACATCGGCAGTTCTGCTTCATGATTACTGGCAGAGTGTCTTTGTTCATACACGTTGCGCATTTGACTGCACCAATCAGAATAAGATTATTGTGACTCCGTAGTCTGTAATTTGCCAAGGCGAGTGAGAGTAAAATCATCCAATCACAGACGATATAGCGGAGCTGCATGTAATAAATTGTAGGTTTCAGTAGGCTACCATATTACTTCCTTGAAATTTGTATTTTTTTTTTTTTTTTTTTCAAACACGAACCACCGATCTCTGCTAAATATCTCCCTGCAGAATCAGATGATATACCAAACCAAGTAAATTTTTCTAAAGTAACTATTTAACATATTACAGTGAGGGTGACGTTAAATGAAAACATATTTTTGTATTGTCAACTACAACATGTGTGTATTTCGAATTGGAACAATAATTTAAGTTATGAGTTAATGTAAATTATCTTGTACATAACGCATACACATACTGCTGACAGATGACACGAATACACACATTGATTTTAACCTACGAACTTTACAATTAGTTTCAACTAAATATCTGATTTTACAGTTTTGTGATAAAAGTGATACACTACAAGAAGTGGCCTTGAAAATTATTCTAATGCTATTATGGTATTTATAGTTAATATTATGAGAGCGAGTGTGGCGGTGAAGACGTCGTTACAGAAGATGATATTGCGGTTAATGAGAAAATATTATGTAGGTGTGGAGTAAGCAAACAAATATGTAGCCTACTCACTGTTGCTGAAGTTGATGATGGGGTAAATGAGACAACTATTTAATTAACTAACTCTTGTGTAATTGCTAGAGACCAGAAAAATTCGCGGATTCACTGACCTCTATGCTAGCCTCAAAGAATATCTGTGTACTCAAGAAGACAGCAGCTGTACATTGACTGTTCACTTACACAGTGAAATGGGCCTTCATTTAGTTACGTTTTTCTTATTGGCTCAGCGACTTCCAGGAACTGCCATAAGAGTCGAGGGCCAGTTGCGAAAGTAACACGAATGTATAGAAGTTACAATTCTAGCTTCTTCCCAAAAGAAAATGCGAATTATTCAGGTCCCAAGTAGTTGCTATTTATTTACTCAGAGTAAACAAACAGCGGTAAAATGAAGCACTTGATATGCAATATTATTAAACCACAAAAACTGAAATCACTTGTAATGTACTAACATGGAACTAGTTTTCTATAACATAATTTCCATGCATTTTGGTAATACACAACGATTTAGCACCACGAAATTGGTTGGAATTACACGCTATTTCACAAGAAAATAATATACAGAAGGGACATAGCTGAACACGTAGTAATGTAGAATGTTATACAAATTGAGAATATCGAATTATAATTTATAATAAAGCTGAATACAGTAATTCAGATAACTTAACAGCAACAGTTGGTTTTTTCATAAAATTGTTCGTTTGAAAAAACACTAAGCAAATCAAGCAACATGAAGCACTCCGTAAACATAGGCTACTGAATACAATTGTAATGCATTCTGGTTAAATTAAACTACATGGAAATACATTATAATTAACAACAGAGCAGATATATTATATCAACATCGCGTAATTCATTTAGTAAATTATCACCAATTCAGAATATTACATTATAATTACTATAACAACATGAGAATTGCATCTTACAATTATTACCAGTTAGTCAGGATATTGCAAATACTGTAACTAAACCGCATCATTAGAAATATGTTGGTGTTAAATTGACCATGTACAAAATACTTTTTTTCTAATCATTGGTGTTTAAAGAACAAAGTTAAGTTATTTCAAGTTTGAAATGTTTTCATATAGTAATTTTGTTTATTGTAGTGCGGTTCGTTAATTATTAAATTTTTGTCCAGAGTTTACAAGTTTTTGGGACACTTCATTTCGATAAGTCACAAAAGTTTAATATTAATAAGTAAATTTATCATAAAAATCCTTAAAACTAGGACATAACCGTTTGTGTGACCCAAAATCAATATCTGTTCAAATATGCTAACATGTAACATACTTAACATTGGGTTACATATAAATTCCATACATTCTCGTTATGTACGACTTTTAATTATAGAATTGTTCACAATAGAGCAGAATATTACAGTTATAGGCTATATATAAATATCATTGAACGTGATACAAAATTGGAATATTGTATACACGTTCACTCAAATTACTAAGCAGTAACATTAATTTTTATGCTAACGTTTTCATTACAGTAATCAAACAATGGCATAATTAAGCCCTCAATTTTCATACTGACCACAATTTCCACGCACTCAAGTTACTTATCGGGCATAGCATAAAACTGCAGGATAGTTCACAACAAAGCAGATGCTGAAAGTTAAGTAAACTGTACATAAACATCACATAGTTTATTAGATAACAGCATATAAGAATTACCAATATGATTATTCCAACTATTAATAAGGCTTTTTCTCGAGCTTCTAAGATATATTCTGGTTCTTAATTTCCTAGGTGTTCTGCCATCCACTATTTCGGGAATCATACAGTCAAAATAAAATTTTCGTCAAAGAGGTAACATTTGTTCTTTCCAGAGTGCGACATCGCGCACAATCCTGTCAACAAAAAAGCCAGCAGGAGAATGAACAACAAAGTCACAGAATGTTCTTTTGGCAATGTTCAGTTGCCCCTGCACCTGGAAATAATAATCATGGTTTATTTTCAGTTGCAAAACAACTTTCTCATTTAATTCCAGGCATATGTTGCCAGTAGATGAGTATAGTTCTTCCGGAAGCACAGGCTGCAGGCTGTGGATGTGTGGATTCGCGGCCACCATCTTGGATTGCGTCATTTCCCCCAAAAGAACTAAACATTTCCCATTTTCCCCAAAATTTCCCGTTTTTCCCACAAAATGTCCCGAATTTCCCTCAACATTTTCCCCATTTTCTCAAAATTACGCTATTGCTAAATCAGACTGAAGGAGGCAGAATTTTAAGCAATTCTGAGTAAAAAAAAGTAGCCTGAATGAGCATTTGATTCCTAGAAAAATGATGGTTATTTACTATCCAGAAGACTAGATGATTGGAATTTACAGCTTATTTCAAAACCCTGTTGTTTAAGATAGAACAGAATTTCTGATAAATTGGTATAGAAATATTTCGTATCATTAAATTTCATCCCCGTAGGATATTAGTAAGGTGTTGAAATGTAATTTATGTGTTTTTAATTTTCTATTTGCTGTTTTCAAATTAATGTTTCCTGTATCTGAAACATGTGATAAGTTATTGTAAAATATTTTGGTACTGTCAAATGAAATTAGAACCCTGATACTTAAAATGTAGTACTACAATTCTGTTTTATAAGTATGCAATAATTTTTTTGCAAAACTGTTAATAATTATGATTATGTAATATATCTTTATAGCTATGCTATGGACAAACGCTATTGCAGCAAATGGTGTGTCGCAGAACACTAGAAAATGCAAAAAGATCCATATACATAGAGAATCAACTAAATATGGTTTCCATCAATTGTATGCGTTCTTTTCGTTTTCTATTGGACAACACCTTCTCTTGGTTGGTTCCCCGGTGCATGTGTTTTCGTTTGTGTGAAATTATTTTTATTGTTAATGTTGTTTTATTGTTATTTCTGACTTAATTCATTTCGTGGAATTAGACCTATATGGGTTTCCATTTGTTTTCCAGTTTACGAAAGCAATCTTTGATTTGTTCTCTGTATCTGTGATTCTGTTTGAATTTTCTGGTTTTCTGTAACGCGCCATTTGTTGCAACGACGTATGTCCACAATTGTTCTTCAATAATCAAAAATACTTCACAAATAATGGACATTTATAGCAATTTGATTGTTTGCATTAAACAAATTATATAAAAGTCACTACATTCACAAATAATAATAGTAGGTAGTTAAAAGAATATTGAAAATATTAATTATTATTAAATCAGAATTATTAAACATTGATGGTCGACTATTAAGATAATTACTGTTTTCTTTATGTCAATAATTGTTCTGAAGTAGTTCACATACATCATCCTGTTTATGCGAAATATTTTTTCAGCATTGCAGTAAATATTTACTCAACGATTAAATTAGGATTCCTGATCAATACACGTTTATATTAACACCATATTTATTAAATATCCAGTTGCAAAAACCTACTACTACTAATAATAACGATTGTAAATTTTTCAAACGATATTATTGAATTGTCTAACGTTTGTGCAAATGCAAACTGTTCCTGTGGGAACAAAATATTTATTTTTGCAGTGTCCCTAAGTAAAACAAACCACTGCACTAAATGTGCAACTAGAGACGTAAAACGAGCATACACATTATAAGTTTTGCTCCTTGTTTATTTAATTAATGATGATTTATTTTAATTTACTTCTGTTGGAAGAAACAATCTATATGTATGCGCGTCTCTTAATGTGTAAAGTATTTGTAGTAGGGACGACAACTCTAAATAACTATTATTTCACATCTGTTGACAAGAACGTGATATGCTTAGTGTAACAAGTTTGTCTTTGTTTACCTAATCTAAAGTATTTAAAATATATTTTTTTAATTTGTGTGATTAATGATATTACCATCAATGATATACGAAATAAAAAATATTTCATTTCACATTCCGGACCAAGATTTGAACCTACGGACGTCGCATGGCTCGTGAGGAGCGTTAGAAAGTGTTGCGATTTCGATGAGCGAAGCTTGCCTCTGCCGAAGATATCCGAAGTGGGACTTAGACAGAATTCTGGCCTGTAGAGAGGCGACATTTTATGATTGGCCGACTGTACATTATAAACAGGAACATTCGACGTCTTGGAAAGCTTTTCTGCTGTATTCATCATGCGGTTCTAGTTTTGTGTAGCCGCAATACACCCACATATAATATTTTAAAGCGCCGTGTTTTTCCACTTCGTCTGTAAGTTGGTGTATAACATTTCCTTTCATACTTGCTAGGAACGAACAATCATCTTTAGAAGTACTTGTCAAATTTGGCGCAACATAATCTTTTAGACTGCCCTTTAAGGCATATTGCTTAAGAAAAAGCCATTTATGTGTTTATGTAAATACGGAAAGCGACTTTTTGTGAACCATATACAAAAAAACCTCTTATGCAGTTTTTAGTCAGCAATATTTCAAAACTATTGCCATTTGCACCTCTTCTATTTTGCTTTTTTGTTTGCTATATTTCCTTCCACTCATCATTGGAATGTCAAGAACTGACAAAAATTCTTCCTTTGGGAATATTCATTTCCAACAGTCACAGTTCCCCATACTAATGCGGAATTTACATAATCCAAGGAATCGGGAGGTTCAGAAGTGACGATAAACTTGCGCCCACAGTTTTCACAGTGATAATGCCATTTTTCTGACTGAAGTTTGTAACCTAACCACCCATTGTACAATACAGAAGATGTTTGCCAATGTTCTCCATTTCTTTCATAACATGGGCAATATCAACAATTCTTCTTCCGTGTATTTCGAAAGTTTTATTTTCTGTATTTTCCCCTTCAATAATCAAATTGGGAAATAAGTTTGGATCTGACCCCCAATCATTGTTATGCGGAATGTCATCTTCCTGAGCAGTAACAGACTTGAACATCATTTCTGATATAAATAAATAAAAATAAATAAATGTAACATTCAAATTAAGGTAAAGTCCCCGATACTCGTCAATGTACCAAAGCTCGCAGTCGCCTCGGAAAAAATATCTATAAAAATTAGTCATTTGATATATTGATTGCGTCTATAGCGTACAATTATCTACGGAATGTGAGCTTCAACTTTCAACCGTTGGCGGCCCCGGCTGTGTATTTGTTTACAAGTAGGAAATTGTTTTGTCTCGTCCTGCACAATTGCCGAAATCGGCAATTCGTACTGGTTTCAGGCAAGCAACTTCGTTCATGGCTTAAGGTTTGTGCTTTATCGGTTTATTATAGATTCCGGTTGTTCCGATAGCTGAAGAATGTGTCGCTTAACAACCTGAACTACAGTTTGTTACAAAATATTGTCATTTAAGTGAAATAAGACTCATACGAATCTGGGGTAACAGACAATTGTGGCGGACCCTAAGACTCGTACATTGGCCAAGAATACCAAGCATGTTAAAAATATGTTTTACAATCGTAAGAAATAGTGGAATGTAATATATTTTACGTACATTTAATAAATATTACAATAACAATTTTTGAAATGTTAAAAGGCGTTTCAGTTAACTGTATTATTGCCTGTAACATGCATTCCTGCGCTGCAATGCCCGTCTTCGGGAGTTATTTACATGAATATCGTAATAAAGTCTTTTGAAAAAATTATATTTTTTAATAGAATGGTCATTTAGAATAAATGGATATTCTGGAAATGTAACTTACGACCATTTATTTTATTACAAACTAAGCAAAACGTCTCGCGCAACATAAGCTCATGCGACCGTACCGACCATGTTTGGAAATTATTTACTAGAATATCATAATAAACTTCATTGGAATAGTAATATTTTAATAGAAAAGCGCATAACGAATACAAGGATAACCTGCAAGGTCATCTATGATTTTCTTTTCCCCACAGTAAAGCATAAACGAGAAAAATTAGCGCGCATAATCTGATTGCTGCGATAGGCCTTTCGCAATATTTATTTTACTGAAATCGTAATAAGTTCATAAAAAGCAACAATCGGGTGTTTACTGTATTCTAAAATCACGTCATATTTCCCCAGGTATACAGTATAGTAATATACGGAACAATATTAAATAAATAAACCTCGAGACTAGGGAATAGGTCGTCTAGCCCAGGAACACACGATACTTTTTCGTCGAGTTTCGGAGCTTTTGCGCAACATAAGTAAAAAATTTATAAAAGAAAAAAACTACTTACCCGATGTTCTACGGTCACATAAGTAGACAACAATAAAGGTTTGGAGATTCGTACAGTATATAGCTTTCTTGGATTTACAGTTTTTGGGTGCTTTTATGAATTTTTTCGCTACCGGGACACTAAGGTCGTTAGCTGAACGAGAATCGGGGACTTTAACTTATTATTTCTTTCCATAGTATCTTCTTAGTTACCATTTCATAGTTTACTGGCCCAGTGCCAAACGAAATTTGTTAACAGCAAATGAATTAATAATACGTACATTTACAAATTAATTCAGTAATACTCTGTTGTAATTTTATATGAAAATAATAACACCGCACCTAAACATTTTCACTTGCCTTTTGTATTGAATAAATAATACTGTCGAAATTCATCATTATTAGTATTATAAACTGACAAGTTTCATTGGACACACCCTGTTACGAGCTAATGTTGCCATGTCGCAGAAAAACTTTTCCACACCATAACAGTTTCTTCACAGTAGCTAAACTTCTTAATAATATGACAATAGAAAAATAACTATTCAGTAAACGTTCGGCTACTTCTCAGTTCAGATTAAACACAGCCCGCCGGCACGCCGCTTACCTCGCCGAGGGCTGCTTATCCCACCAAGGGCAGCTGCTCCCGCGACAAGTAGGTATGACAACACTGCACGCTCTTACTCATGTTTCCTAGGTCAACGGCACATCCGGCTGTCGAGCACGTCGCTTCGGCGGCCGTCTTCCGTGCAACACTGGCATGCTATTTACAATTTGCTAATTTGTGAGTAAACTATTAATGATAGATATGTGCCCTCGCGGACTTTTTTATTCTACTCAGCAAAATAGACAGTGTTGTATGCGCAATAATCGTGCAGTTAGCACAGCCTGTTTTTTTTTTTTTTTTTAGGCTTTTCCAGCTTTTCCAAGATTTTAAACCTACCAAAAAAGTACTTTATAAATGAGTTTTTAATTTTCTGTACCACCATTTCTGTTATTCCATAGAAGAAAATGCAGTTTGAATGAATGTTCTAAATTTAATACACCCAGAGATATGAGAATCTGATTTTTAGCATTGAAAGCCCTATGACCACCTTCTTGGAGGAGCAGCCTTAACAAGCCGTTACGCGAAAACTATGAGAAGTCAAAACATTTCATAAGAGCCAAATTTAGTCTCACTTTGTGTCTGAAATAAGAAAAAAACTGGTACACATACAAAATAAATAGTGATGAAAATTGCGGTGGATCGCGCCCTTAAACTTCATGACCTACATTTTCAAAGACGTCATATGACCCGTTTACTGCTGCATCATGTGGAGATCCTAAATGTGTATGCAAATCAATTACGTTTAAAACCCTGATTTCTGGGGGTTGCAGCTGCTAAACATTAGAGAAACAACATTGATACCGACACTGTAGCATCAAGTATTATCTAACGGAGTTATTAGAATTTTTTTACTGTCACTATGACGAACACAATACCATTTAAACATGTTTCAACTGCCTGGGACACACGACACACCATTTTCGTTCACAACTAGCTGCAACGATATGTACGTAGAAAGCCAGGAACAATCTGGTCAGCGACTTTAACAGTATTATACATGTTTACTGTGAATGTCCACCATCGTCTGTGCTCTGAGCACATCACATGCATGTTCATAGCATTGTCGATGCTCTAGGCTCTGTATGTCGGCGCGAATGTTCTAATGTATTTTGAGCATAAACGGTATGTCGTAGACAGTTGCAACAAGAGAACCTTTTTTGTTACACAGGTCTCATTACTCAATAAACCATCCTCTAATTTTTGAGCTGTTTCATAAGGGCGGAAGGACTGCTGTTGGTTCCAAGATCTCAAGAGCATAAAGGAATTTTAACGACATTGTTTATTTATGCCAATTAGTTTCTGTTATTTTCGGTAAACACGATTTAAAATTTTGATATTCAGAGGATCATAACACCCTTAATAATTAAGTATAAGCGAAAAGTGCAAACCTCATTGTTAAGACGCCACGCTCATTACAAACACTATTTCTAAGCTCTCCAACATGACTAAAAACTGCCTTTTCAGACTTCCGTACTTCAAAATGTACTAACCGGATGTATGTGAAACTCAGGTTGCGATCTGCACTGAACTTAGTTGCATACTTTCCACCAATTTCGTATATAAGAGTGTTTGAGTTGAGTTTATCATCATATTTGCATGAATTTTGAACCGTTAATTATTTTTAACATGTTTGTTTTTATTGAAATTAATCATATGCTTATTTTTGTTTTTACTCAAGTGGCTAATGCACTGGGTTTTGATAAAGGAACTTCGCTAAATGCTTCACTCAATTTTTATCTTAATAAAATTTTAATAATTTTAAAAATTGTATACACAATGTTTACATACTGCTTAAAGAGCACTATTTTGTACCTTTCAAATCGAAATCTTTGATGGAGATAGGCACATGAGTTGTCCGAGGGGGAGGGGGAGGCAGGATCATAGCCAGGATTTGTGTTCGGGAAGTGGGAAAACCGGGAGGGGGGATTCGCAAACATGGGAATTATAGTCTGTAAATTAACACCCATCCGCTCTCAATAAAGCGTTACCCAAGAGCTGTGAGGGGGGAGAGGGGGAAGGAGGTCCGGGACTATCCCTCGGGAAGATTTGGATTTCAAACTGCAAACGCCGACCTCCGTCCGTAGCGTAGTGGATAAGCACCGGTCTACGGTGCGAGAGGTCCTGGGTTGGAATCCCGTCTCGAGCATGGTTGTTGTGTTTGTCACCGCATCCTCATCGCCCCTTAAGATCTCGTTGCTAAAGGGTCGTAAAACACTCTCAACTTTCGCCTTCAAAGTGGAAAATAGGTACTATTTAAGCAGTTTCCGTACGGTAAGGGGGGAGGGTTGGGAACCTAATGACATTCCCCGGCTACATCTCTGAGGGAGGAAAGAGACATTGTTGAGAAAATAGGTGTACTGTGTAAAAATTTCCAGTAAGTTATATGTAAGCCATCTCGTAATTATTAAAACAGAATAATTTTCAGTTAAACCATATATATTTTCTTCTATTATTGATTTAATTATTTATTGTTTATAAATTGCGATAAGTTCATAATCGTGTTTACACTGAAACTCAGTAAATTTTTAAAAATACTTGAATAACTAAATATATAACTACGTATTTTATACAACCGACAATGAAAGAAAACTTAAGTTTTTAGTCAACTGTTATGCCATATATGCTTTTTACAAATTACGTAGTCCTATACAATAAAATATATAAAAGAATTGTTACAATCAAGAATTTAAGAGATAACTTATTTGATGATTTTAAAGTTAATAAAAGTTCGTGTGAGACACAACAATTACATGAATTAAAGAATAATTATTATGAATGTATACTGCTGTAAGGCTAGGGAGAGCCGGAAGACTAACAGTGGATTTAAAAGAACAATAAAAATACAAATAAAACAGTTACAAAAAAATGAAAGATATAAAACAATCCGTGGCTAATCTTGGCTTGTTTCTTGACTTTTTTTTGTAATGTTGTAGTATTGTTTGTCGTCCTGTGTAAATATACTGGTATGGCCTTGCAGTGGCGTGCGTCCACAATAATTGACTTTTAATAACGCTACATTCTCTTGTTTCTACTTTTTTAACGATATTGATTGTTGTACTCCTAAACGAGAGCAGATATAAAAATATCATCTTCTCCATGTTGGCTGATTTTCCTCAAGACAGTAATTCGAACCGTTTTAGCTAATCATGTATAATTAAATAAATTCTGGATAGCCGACTTATTAGTATAAAATGTATAATTTCTCGTTTAAAAAACAGCTATCACAGTAAGAATCATTTTAAATAAAACTGCCAAAAACATTTTTGATATCAACTCTTGTTCCAGCTTATATATATATATATATAGCTAAAACCTTAGAACTAAAGAGCATGGCTGTGATTCGTGATTCACTGCTATTGCAAGAATAAAATATTATTACAGTTACACTTTACAAACAGTGCAATAAACCAGCCGGGTCACTACTGATTTCCACTGGTGGGAATCGTGCCCGGACTATGTCGCTGGTCGGTGTATTTTCTCGGATATCTTCCGCCTCCCCCGTCCTTGTACTACTTCACTACTGCTTCATACATTACTCACCCTCCATCGTTTACCAAGATTATAGCTGTTAAGGTGACCGCCTTGTGAAGGGTATGTTTGTAAGTGTGAGGGGAAAATCGATGAGGCGCTAGGAGCGACTTCGGCCGGCACATGTATTGTGATATCGCCTCTACGCCCGAAGTTGTAAACGCGCGCGCAACAGTTACCGCCGTAACGTTTTTACTGTGGCACTTTAAGCGGTCACTCTATCATTTTATTGAACCGTCGCTGTAATAAAATGTCCAATATACTTGTACACTTCAATTTCGAACAAATCCGTTACATTTATCTTGAGAAACAACCGCGTGAAAAAACCTATTTCAGCCAAATTTGAGGGCTTTAAAATAATGCTTCCATTTTGCGTGGTGTCTTGAAAGTCAAAATCGTAAGTTGTCTGAAATGTGTTTTCTGATCGTAGATAAGCATTGTGAACGCACAATTACAGGTCTCTGAAAAAAACTGAGAACACGCTGCACGCAGTTCGAGCGCCAGACAGGCAGCCGCCTTAAGGGCTGCCCAAATGTCACAATGTTCTTCTACGAGAGGGTATTGTACACATTTAAACCAGGATCGCAACCACCTTTATAGCAACTGCCATGGAATGGCCCTGTTATGCCATTACAGATACACCACGCCCGTGTGAACATCATGTCAACATACGTGTGTTACACATCGCAGTTATCTAGAACATTCTCATAGAAAGCGTGAGTTAATATGAAGGCAAAGGAGCCGATAGAGATAACATTCGGTTTATTCAAAATATCATGTAGGAATGCCAAATAACTTAACGACTTTCGTCCTATTTACATATTGTCTACTTTATCTAAAGCTCTGGGATTTCTTGCACCTAGACAAATATTTTCTATATTCATATAAACTCTGTAATTGACAGTGTACAGTCAGGCATTTATAACCATCATAGCACGTGCAATGTCTTTATTAATATTACTGTTATCATAAGCTTGACTATGGATGACAAGCATGTTATACGGCCTTAGTCTTATCAGATATCAGCAAGGCTGACCTTATTTTGGTTTTAGTGAAAGTGTTGTTCAGTTGCTGAGATATTACTTAACTGACCAAGCAATATGTTTAAAATAACAATAACCAGTCTGCATGGTGATGTGAGGATGCTGGTGTGCCACAGGGTTGAGTGTTAGATCCTCTGCTATTTTCCTTCTTTATTAATGACTTACCGAGTGTGTTAAGTAATTCCAAGCACTATCTCTTCGCTTACGATTTGCAAATATATCTCTTAGTTCTTTCGAATATTTTGGTCACTGCGATTATGACGTAAACTCTGATCTCGAGACTATTCACCAATGGTCAGCACGTAATGACTTGAATGTGAATCTTACATATTCTCAGTGAATCATAAAAGGCTCGCGAATTATACTAAACAGAATTAATTATGCTTTGCTTCCAAACATGTGCTTGACTGGCGTTCCGATACAGTTAGTAAATACGTGAAAGACTTGAATATTATTTTTAATAATGGCATTGTTTAATATAACATCCAAGTCTTTCACGTCTTACCTTTACTAGTCAAATACCCACACACACATACATACATTTATCGTACAAAGCTTATTTGAAAATTGTGTATTTCGATTTTCGTTCATTCTGTGTGCATATTTTCAAAATGGTGACCATTTGTATATTTTTAGCTTAGTATCGCATATCTTAGGAAATATTTTTTTTCAGAACTTCAAGAAACTTGGTACACATATACTACAAACAAACCTGGGGGCCGATTAAATATCACCACTTGCATTTTGCACCGACGCAGTGCAACGCAAGGAAATCTGCTCTGCACCTGCACCTCGAGTCGTAGTTGGAATTAAATATACTCGAATAAGCAAGACGCAAGGGGCGGAGCCTAGTTTGGCTCGGCGCAACTAGCTCCCCTCTCCGATTTACACAAGCCAATCAGAAAATTTGTAACATCATCCTCACTGCCACTTGAACGGCAAAAGCTGTCTGCACACCCGCGTGCTTACATGCAGATATAGCTTCCATGTAGCAGTGAACATTTCTCGCGCTAAAAGTCATGTTTTGGTTAAATTTTTCGTAACCTCAAATTTTGTAGCCTTCTCGTGATTAAACAATTATGTAAGAAGTATAGGTTCATATCAAATTATGAAGGAACGTTGTTACAAAGTGTTCATTACAAGTGTATATGTCGTAGTTGTGTTTTGAAGTGTGAAAGTAAATATCCATAATGTCGTGGTTCTTTCAGTGTAGTGCATGGCCGTGGTTATGTGGATGCGTGTGTTCATTTTTGTGTTCGTGAATAATCAAGTGCTTTATTTATGGAGAGCAGCATTTTTGTAACACAATTAGAACACATTAGAGTGGTTTTCGTCTGTAATCAGCTTTTACATACTTTATGTTGCTAACGGAAAATAAAGTGC
>PNEQ01040458.1:0-13663 GCA_003012365.1 Medauroidea extradentata | reverse complement strand
GAGATATTTTGACAAAATACCGTTTTCAAACCCGATTTTCGAAGGCTTATTACGCCCTTAATATTCACTTTTCGGTAAAGTGTCCACTACAATGTCTACTTCATTTTTCATGAGGAATCACCTCCCGGAGTTTGGGCAAAGAGTTTCCGAACACCCTGTATATATATATATATATATATATATATATATATATATATATGTGTGTGTGTGTGTGTGTGTGTGTATGTATGAATTTGTGTGTGTGTGTGACTAGCGTTGTGTATACGTCGTCGTGCAAAAATATATTTGTATCGAATGTTCACAATTCGCTGAAATAATATTACAAATATGATTCTAACAGCAGCGGAGAAAATCAGTACAGAATTCTGCCTGCATTTTTTTCGACTTTTACATATAAAATAATAAAGCGTGTCTGACTTAAGAAGACTTTCTTCATTTTGCTTAAGGATATATTGTGAATAATTCGGGTAAAGTTTCTTCTCGAAATTTTTATTTATAAATAAATATCGTTAACTGTTTACAAAGTGAGGGAGAGAGTAATGGTCATATCACTTTTTAAATAGTACTACTAGCTGAGGGATGATAATAGACACATATAACGATACGGAAAATTATACAAGCTACTCTTTAGTTTACACTAATGGTTGAAAACAAATTTATGTGTAATAGCCTGATTAGGAAGCAGTACGTAGCTATACCAAATTTGATTTCAGGAATCCTGTTTTCTTTTTTCGTACAAACTATTTTATGTCATCGTTGCCAATACAAACCTGAATGTGTCTGACCCCCGCTGTCAGTACAAAAAAGTGGTGCACAAAGCGAGAATACAGTCTACCGTACACCACTGCCACTTATTAAATTTTGCCAATAAAATGTGGCAGTATTTTGAGAAAATACTGCGAAACTTACCGGCACACATTTTCGTGATAGAATAGGCATTCCGGGATGTTTCGTACAGAAGGCCTAAATTGTTGACGCGATGCTATTATCTCTTTAACTTTTCGCTCATTATTTCACACCAGTTCAGTAGGCCTATTTAAGGTCAAACGCTTTACGTGCTTTAAAATTATAATTCTGCAACAAAAATAGTTTTTTTTTAAATATATATTCCAAATTTAATTTTGTTGTTGTTGAGTTCAATACTTTTGTTTTCTTACCTGCAAATGAGTTTTCTCCATCTTCTGAAGGAATCCCTTCACCACCAGATGTAATTATCAAGCATGTCAAAGTCCTCCGCACCGTCCCAAATAATATTATATAACGTTCGTCCCACGAGGTCCTCACACATAACACGTTTCAGGAAATAGTGGCATCTTTACAGCCGTACACTCTTTCAACTCTGTAAAAATTTTATCTCCTGTAGTAAGTTACGTTAACATTATTTTCTACAATTGCTAATACGCTTAGTGACACTGAATTTTACTTGTTTCCAGATGGTATTTATCTCCAGGATATTTACGTTTTAAACCGACACTGAAAAAAAGTTCACTTTGTTAAAACTCGTTTTAAAGACGAAAGGAAGTTGTGTAACCCATGACATGAGCAGCCTCCGAGTGTCCCCGATTGTTAGCGCGCTCCGAAGTTGGCTACACTGGATTACGTTGTGCGGAAGCAAGAACGTGATCTAATCTAGCAGGATACGGCAAGGCTGTTACGCGGCGTCTGCAGGTGAATCGTAACAAGACGCTGAAAGGTCACACGTCGCCGGCCACTAGCACTCGCAAACTGTGTGCCACGTCTCATGGAAATGTGGGTCTGTCAGCCAATCGATAAAGGCGATACTGTCGCTCCCAGCTGAAGGTCTTGCGCCCTGAAAACTACTGGCATTGCCCGCAAGCACGCAACACTACTACAAACAGAATACAAGAAAACTGGGTTTCGTCGCGTGGCTCGGAATATAGGCTACCGTACCAGTTATACACCCAGCAAGAACCTACGGGAAGGTCTGGGCGCATTAATACTTACGTGATTGTAGACGAAGAACAAACATTTGTTTCTAGTTATAAGCAAACAAACGTCTTAAATACTTTATCCGACAGACAAGAAAAACTAAAATTCTGATTTCTGACAGGAGAGAGATTGCAGATCCACCACCGTCGTAACCCAGAATTTAAGCGAGTCAATCAGTATTTTGTGTAATTCATTTACCATTTGAATTTTTTTTTGAAGAAAAAAAAAAGCAAAAATAGCTTAATTCAGTCTCTAGAAAGACTGTGCACGTAAAATCAGTCTTTGCGCGCATATCCATATCTCCATCAACAGCTGTTCTAGGAACATGGTTATTTTATAGGAAGACAAAAAATTGGTATCTATAGACATCACGCATCGCGTGTTTTATTTTAATTCTATCAAATGTCTTTAATTAGATCAAAATTGTGAAAATGGCTGAAAATTGCATTTCTAAGGTATCAGCACTCAGTCTCCTTGAGGTAGAGCAGGAAAATCCAACCAGGCATCTATAGTTATATCCTTTGGCTTTCGACACGTGCGATTCACAATGTAGCATAAACAGGATGGTGCTGAACTCTACCGACAAACGTAGGGAGGTAATTTCTTATGAAAAATCAAGAAGAAAATATGCGGGACACTTTGTACCTAAAATTAATATTAAGGGCGGTATAAGCCCTTAATCATGGAAAATTTAAAGTGTGTTTTTGTAAAATAATGAAAATGAATAGGCATTTAATGATGACAAGTTGAGCATTGTTTTATACCACCGGGACCTTGAAACAAACATCAGAACCACATCAATACCTTGCACCCTAATACAAAATACTGGGGTGGCTACCCCTTCTATTACATGTCACTTTTCTACCATCAGGAATTACGAAATTGTAATGCGGTTTTCTACTAGAGAAGTACGTCAGAAGTAAAAAAAGGTCCCTTGTTGTAAATGCGTAGGACCAACCGTTTTCGTGTAAAATTTGTATAAAAAGCGGGCTGCAGTCAGACAGTTCTTACTACGTAGGCAATACGGCATACACGATTGAATAGCTGGCTGCCGTACCAACTGCTATTTCTGAGGGATGGGAGAGAATGGAAGCCTAACATCTCATCAACAGAATGTCTGTAATCACACACTGACTTTAAGCACACTGACAAATTATTGCGACTGTAACAGTACTACACTGTTAATGTGTGTACAGTATGTGAAATTTCCTCCATTATTGTCAACGAGTGAGGCGGTGCAAGTGTATCACGTTGTAGGAATCTACGGGTTCTATTCCCGACTCGGCCCATCCTTATTCCTGTTTCCCATGGTTTCCCGAAATCACTCCAGACGAATGATGTGTTAAATAGCTTGATATTGGGCATGGCCGATTCCTTTCCCGGTTCTCTGACATTGTTCAGTTCTTTGTTTTACTGTATCTAATGATCTTAACTGTTGATGAGATGTTGGGCTTCCATTCTCTCCCATCCCTCAGTCACAGCAGTTGGTACGGCAGCCAGCCATTCAAACGTGTATACCGTATTGCCTACGTAGTAAGAACTGTCTGACTGCAGCCCGCTTTTTATACGAATTTTACACGAAAACGGTCGGCCCTACGCATTTACAACAAGGGACCTTTATTACTTCTGACGTACTTCTCTAGTAGAAAACCACATTAAAATTTCGTAATTCCTGATGGTAGAAAAGTGGCATGTAATAGAAGGGGTAGCCACCCCAGTATTTTGTATTAGGGTGCAAGGTATTGATGTTGTTCTGATGTTTGTTTCAAGATCCCGGTGGTATAAAACAATGCTCAACTTGCCATCATTAAATGCCTATTCATTTTCATTATTTTACAAAAACACGCTTTAAATTTTCCAAGATTAAGGGCTTATACCGCCCTTAATATTAATTTTAGGTACAAAGTGTCCCGCATATTTTCTACTTGATTTTTCATAAGGAATAACCTCCCTACGTTTGTCGGTAGAGTTCAGCATCACCCTGTATAATTTGCGCAGGGCCTACCTACTATTAGACTACAAGGAGCGCGGGCTCTTAGGCTGACTATTGTCACTTACCACTTGCCTCATCGCTTTTAAGTTCCGCCATCTTAGCCTGAAGGACTAACTGCTCTTATCGCTCGGTTTCAGTCACCATATTGAATTTTATTATTTTTCCCTTTTTTTTTAATTCTGAGAAGAAAAATGCTAAATCGGCTCTTAAACAGAAAGTTCTATTTACCTTAAACTACAGTACAAGCATGGCAATTGAACTTGTATAGTTAGGTCGTAATCAGTCGGGCAAATTATGAATATAAAAAAACTTACCACACAGATTGTGGCGTAATTATATGTTGACAGCTAAATCGCAATGTCTGTACTGTAGCGAAATGTAAATGGAATTTCAGGTATAATTGCATATTTAACATGTTTCTCTTAGAATTCCAAAAAAATTAAACATAATACAATTGAATATGGCGACTGAAACCGAGCCTTAATACGATAAGGAGGCCTGGAAATACGCAAAGTATCACTTTTATTCTGTCGTGAAAATAAGCAAAAAGTGAAGCAAAACATTTTTTTATGACGAATGATACATTATTTTCAAAAACGCATCCACAGTATTGTGCATCGTGTGACAGCACATTGACTCAAATGTTTTCAAAACTTTTGGTTAAAAAACCGTTCAGTACATTTCTACAAAAAAAAATTCAGCTACAAATTATAACATATAAGTGTCAAAACTATGGAGCCAAATTTTAATATGAGTATTAGGTAGCAATAAAAATTTATTTTCGAAATCACTGCAAAACTCGGTAACAATGCCTTAATCGACAAATGGTAGGGACTTGAGTATACACAGGGACAGTGAATTCCTACAGGAAGGTCATGCACTCGCGAAATTTTCTTTTCCCTTTACTTTCATCTTGCAAAGAGTAATAACACTGAAATATAGCAAGAGCTCATAAGTCGCGTATTTACAGGAGGGTCGCTGGAGTGAAAAACCGCACCATTTTTCCCTAGAAATATGTTATTAGGTTATTTTGAAAACAAATTAGTTAAAAACATAACATGCATTACTGTTCACTATCGTTGGACTGAATTGAAGAGTCTTTTAGAGCAAAGAACACCGGCTATGTTGTCTCAGCGTGCCTAAAAAAAAAAAAAAAAAACCTTTTTCTTTTCCTTACTCTTAACTGCTGTACTGTTCATTTGGACTCTATGTGTCCGCCACCTTCAGATGTGTTGCCTGCATACGCGCCTGGAACAACCGAGCAGAGCTATTAAGAGGACTCCCTACCTACGCTTCGAACGCGTTGCAGCGAGTGACGACTATTATTTTTTTTTTGATGAAACTATTTAACACGCATTATATTGGCTTATCTACGAAAAGAACACACACTTCAAACTATGTCGCTATAGTTTTAGAAATGCAATACGTTTATTAGAAACATTATTTCAGGTCCCTCAAAATGGCCAAAAATAGCTTTTGCAGGCTGTCTTATCAGGAAAAATAACGACCGGATTAGAAAAACACAACTATAGAAACAAGCGTTAGACTTGTAACTATGCTGCACACAAATAAAATAATGTGGTCACCGCTTGAAGTCCCATAGCAAAAGGATAATAGTGAAGCACTGCATGCCAGCTGAGTGGCTTGCGCGGAGAGGCGATAATGCATTACATATGTCGATCAACGGCAACCTTACCGCTCCGGCCTCGCACACACAAGCGCAGCGTATCTAGGGAGGCCCCTTAATTCTTTAGTCCTTATTTTGTACACAGGACGACCCAGAGAGGTCCTGGAAAATATTTCACTAGGCACTAATACCTGTCACTGTGGATCTGTCACCACATATCGATGACGACAGCATCACGTAGGGTTCGGTACGGGACGTGCGGTTTCAAGGGTCCATTCCACAACATCGTACTCGTGAGTTTTGAGGTTTAAGATAAGGAAGCTCTGGAGAGGAGGACAGACACAAGTTAAGCGCCTTGCGCATAGAGGTGAGAAGTGTTACATACTTAAGCTCTCTCTCACCATACAGTTTAACTCTTAGCACAGAGGGGCGTAAGTACGGCTAAACTGTAATGATGGAAAGAAAAATATGAATTAAACTATTTTATTTAGAATCGCAGTAGAATGGCGTTAGGTGAAACTATGGAGGAGAGGGTGTAGGAAGAGAAATTTAGAAGGATACAGTGATAGGACTCGCCCAGTTCTGAGCGAGCTAGAATCGACCTTCCAGGTATCGATCGTGTTCTTTTTAGACCAACAGCGCGCAAATTTAATTTGCAACACTACGATGATATTACATGTGTCGAACGGCAAAGTACTGAACTTAGGATGTCAGGATAAACAGTTCCCATTTACGATAAGAAGTGAGCAACAAAACCCTAACATTTTTTCAAAGCAATTTGTACTATTTTTCTTCTTTAATAACATACGATAAGAATAAAGTGAAACGTAAAAAGTATATTGACAGTAAGTTTTTTGCATTGCCTGAAAAAAAAATCTTCCCGAACAGTAAGTACGATCATGAAATGAATAAGAATCGCGTTAGTGAATTTTGTCAACTGAAGAGGATGCGAGATCATTGACTGGAAAGCTATCCAATTATCTCAGCTGTTCGGTGTTTTTGGAATACCAGTGAAGTGCTAGCCACATTTTTTTACTCTTTATAGCTTTTCTTTCAGGGTTCAATTATATTCAGAATGGGTACGCTTATTAAAAACCCTGTTATTTCAACAAACAACAAACAATATTACAATATTTCTTGTGAATCGCACTAGAATTTAAGCCGCTTTTTATCTTCATGATTTATTTCGTGTCAAAAAAATGTAGTAGATGCCATTCCAGGGTATAATTTTATCCAGGACGTGTTCGTCTTTAAAAAAATTACTTTACTAAACAATGATATGCCAGGGGCGTCATTTGGGGCCACAGGGGGGGAAATGCCCCCCCCCCTCCCTACCCGGATTTAGAATTTTATGTGTATAAAATATATATTTTTTGTATTTTAAAATTAAAATCATCTAATTTATACGTGCTTAATTAATAAAAAGGACGCAACAAGGTCACTATCGCCGGAAAACAAAATCTTACTCCCCCCCCCCCTGAAAAAACTGAAATGACGCCGCTGTGATATGCCCTGCGATTTACCAGCGAAAAGCAAGAAATTATGCTGTAGTCGCTCGATAAATATGCGCTTTGCACTGTTTTTCAGCTTTTTGACGATATCAAGTCGAATCTTTCTGAGTAAGGTATGATTTTTTCTTTCGGAAGAGCTCTGGTTATTAAAATAAATACATATATGATCAAAAACTAGTAATTTTAGTGCTACAAAACTCATCAGATTTTACTCAAGATCTTGTCAGTTTCACTTTTACCTGAAGTATTTCCTCACGGGCTCACGGGACTGTGCCAGTGCCAATCCGTCTTAGGCCACGTGCACACTTGCGAGCTGGCACGTGAGCAGCATGCTCGCCCGTTTGTACGCTGTCCCGAGCGACATACCAGCGCCCTACGAACCGCTCGCGACGATCCGCGTTTTTCGACGAACACAAAGCGATTCGCAGCGCCAGTCTGGACGCGCTCGCTGCAGGTTCGTGTGTTTAGACAATGCTCGCGAACCTTCCTTGCTATCAGTAGACTGTCATCCGCTCGTTGTAGGCGCCTTGTTGGCTCGGCTGTCCTGTGGATCGCTGGAGGTTCCTCCATACTAATTTTACCGCGAACACGTTGCGAGCGGCTCACGAGCTATTCGCGAACCGCTCGGCTCGCAAGTGTGTACGCGCCCTGACACATCTCGTTGGAACGTTCCTTTCAAGCACTCGCCCTAGATACGAAATTGGTTCTCACAACGGCGATCCGGGTTCTATTTCCGGTGGTGTCGTTCCCAATTTCCGCAAGTGGGCAACGTGGCGGATGCAGCCTTTTGTTAGCGGTTATTCTCGTGGTACTTCCGTCTCTGCCGCCCCTCTCATTCCACCGTACTCTATTCTCGCAAACTATCATCCTCTTCAGAGCTTACCTAAGCCTATGCCGAGGGTACTCAGAAAGTTGTTAAGGAGGAAGTAAAAACGTGTTTTTAAGACCTAACTTGAAAAGGAATTGTAGCTTAGCATAACGTTTATTGTGTAATCATTTAGGCCGGTATTCCTAAACACAAGGTACTACATATGTGCTACCATCTCAGGTTCCAGAAAAGCAAGGGTCGAGTGTCGAGACATAATGCGCGCCCGTATTCCTAAACGTCCTGTGATGGTATCGGATAAGTCACGGTTTGTTATTTGTCGTCCCGTGTGCTGCTATAAACAATATAAGGTGACGCTGGGCAGTGATTTTTTATAGAACAATTAGCAGTGATCTTCAACAGCTATTTAACAAAAAATACCTTTATTTTTGGCATTTATAATGAAATATATTACATTTCAAATTGTTTTAAACTAGAAGTAATCATAAATATAGTAATCCAGATTAAAAAGTACATAATATAACCTTCGAAATTTAAGTATTAAAAATAAAATGACAATCTCTTGTGCAAAGTAAAAAAAAAAAAAAAATGTAAATTCACTTTTTAAGTTGCTATCTAAGTGGACGTATTTTGCCCGTTCGAGACCTTGAAATGCGGAAGCTGTAAGATCAAGAAAGTACGCGTATCACACGTTACCTTAGCCTCTAGGCGCAAGTAACTAACTGGCGTGCGGTCTTCTCGCCAACACACCTATACGAGACATAGATGTAATTTTGTCGATAAAGGTGAGTTATACACGTCTGTACGGACCCTTTAGAAGATTCTGTACCAAGATTTCAATGCTCAAAACGCACCACAAAAACACCCATTTGTGCCATTTTGGCCGCTTGACAATATGCTTGAATGATTACTGGTGGACCTGAAATTGGTATATACAGACGTGTAACGTTCTTTGAATAATATTTATTAGCAGACATCACTCGTGTGCGTTTAGCAGTTTTCGAATAATTTGGTAACGGCCGAATCTCGGCACACCGCTCGACGGCATGGGCAAACGGCCACCATAATGACTTGCACACGTTTGCAGGACCATGAAGGTTTTCTTCTTATGCTTTAAGCCTACTTTAAATTGTCAGTTTATGTGTTTCTCAATTTCTCCCCCACGCCAAAAAAAATCTTAACATACGGAGCGAATGTAATCAAACTTAATAAAAATATAGTACAGTAGACTAAGTTGATTTGGCTTTTATGTAATTTGTTCATATTTTCATATTGGCGGTCATTAAAAATGTTATTTTTGCATGAAGTATTAAAAACTAATTTTTTGAAGACGTGCCTTGTTTATGTAGCCTATAAAAACGCCGGCAATGTGAGTACCATGTTTTCTTGATCACATGAGTTGTCTACATTAACCACGCATCTGAAAATCACCAAACTCGGTACATATGTTTGATATTAACGTATTTTTCGTATATCAAATTCAGTTTTAAACACAGGATAAATCAGGATAGATTTTACTAGTATCGCGTGGAGAAATTTATGATGAGGGAAATCGAAAATGTTATTTCAGTGTTTCCGTGAAGTAAATTATAGTTTAAAATTGACTTCAAATTTTTCCTTCTTTTAATAAAATGAACGACTTGATCTTTAATTGTCTGGACACTATTCAGAGTGTTATTTTGCTTTACATTTTAAGAAATTACATTTTGTTGTAATTTTCAAGATAACATTATTACAACTATAATTCACTTCACAGAAAAAATTAAGGACATATTTTCGACATATTTTTCATAACCTATCGCAACGTTAAGTTAACACACTTTGTCCCGCATAACTACAACGGGAATTGTGTATTTAATGTTATTTGACGATTCAACGTTTATAATAATGACGTCCTCATTTTTTCCAAGACTTCATGTCACGAATTTACTTATTTTTTATGACAACTGCATGGACCGACTCTAAGAAAATTGAATTTTAAAACCTTCACTTTACAAACTTTGGTTTAATTAGTTCAAATTGTTGTAGGTTCACTATGTTAGAAGATAGCATCACATTAAGAAACAATTATATATTTTCGTATGTTTGTATCTACACGATCAATGAGGATTTTTTTTGTTTATTTGCAACAAATTGAAGAAAGTAGTCTCATTATTTAAGTTCGTACTTTTTCGATATATGCTCATATCATTCGCAGATTAGTGTAATAGTATATTTACTTTAGAAATTACATTGTAGTTTTTTAAAATGTGGTCACTTACCTTGAGATTTTCCTCTCGGCGAAAAAAAAAAAAAACGTTAAGAGCGACACTGTCACGCCTAATGTCCTATCATCTCTATGCACAAGCCACTGAACCAGCGAGCAGATTTTCTGTCGTACTAACAGCTTCTGAATTAGACTTTTACAATTATGTAATTTGTTTTCATATATTTAACACACACTCACACACACTCACTCTCTCTCTCTCTCTCTCTCTCTCTCTCTCTCAACGCCACAAAAGTTCTAAGCATTTAGAAGGCGATCATCCCTGTTATTTTCATGACGGAGAGAGCGGTTTTTTGAAGGGTTGAAGATCTCCATAACACTAATCATTGTGTACAAAATATAAATTTTACTTCATTTCGTTCCCGATATCTTGCCAAAATATCACGTTAAAATAAATTTTGCAAGAATTAATTTCTTCCTTACAGATTGCTCCAGGCAAAACTTCCATCGTGTGACTATACCTCATTTTTGATAAGGAATCACCTCCCAAAGTTTGCAACATAAGTTAAGAAACAATCTGTGTGTGTGTACACACACACAAAATGTGGACCAGTATTCATTTGCCAAACTCCGGGACGCACGTAAAATAGGGTGGATTTACTGTGACCACCACTGTTGAGTGTTGAATGTTAAGGTCGTAGTATAGTGGTTGCCAGTTGAGCACTCCACTTGACTACACAATATGCAGAGCTAATTAAAAATCATTACCGTGACTGCAGAAACTGTCGAAATGTTACAATTAAAATTGTAAATGGAAGAAAACTGTTTATGATTTGTAACATTGCACGCGAATTCTTGGAATCAATATGTTAACATATTTTAAAAAATTAATTGATTATTTTTAGAAAAATGACACGTGCATAACCGTTATGAAAGCTTCATGAACAACACTTCGCGAGGAAACCTTCTTCAAACTTATCTGTCGCAATAATTTCTTATGTTTGTACGTAACGAAAAGTTAGTAATTATGTTCTAGAAAAATTTTACAGCTTATGTGAACATCTGCTTATGGTGTAAACATGTCCATAAAGATAAATTAAAATTATCGTAGGAGATATGCTGATAAACTTAAGGAAAGAATTAATCCAAAGAGTGCCTGAAGCATTCATAACGGAAATACGTGCAATATTTTGATAACAAAAATATTAGACTAATTATTTTTTTAAATGCAATAAAAATTAAATTCAGAGAACTTGTTTGCAGTGTTGCAAATTATAAATATTCTTCTTTAATATACAATTTTACTTTTTAATACTTCTTATTGTCATGGTATCAGTTTTTAAGAGCTCTGAATATTGTACAGTCTGGTGCAGTGCTCCACAGGCAGCCATACTTCTACCTTGAGATACACGCTGTTGAAAACTAAATTTTGAAATACGTTACTGGAACATTACTAGAAAATACCTATAATAGACGGATCCATCAAAATCGGCGTGGAGTTCCAAGAATCGGAGCAAATAAATCTGTTACAATATGATTGACTAAATCGTTTTCCTTCGTAGCTTATGCAGAGGGATTCATTCTATTTGTGTAGGAAATTTTTAAATACTACGCGGTGATAAAATATTCGCTGCATATAATTGCTTACCATGGTAATGTGAAGAAAAACGTACTGTGTATTACCTATTTCCGGTGAACAGTTTTCGAGAAGTTGCGAATCATTATACGAAGGCGCAGTGTAACCCTGAGAAGGTAGGCAATTCTTCTGCCACCCGCGCAACACCACGCCAGGAAACACGCTAGTAAGGCCCCATCCACACGGACCACTCCTTTGGACCACTCTGTGGCGCCACTCAGTAGCGCGTCTAAGTGGCGTGTAGTAGATTCTCATAAGGTAACATTGATTACGCGAGACCCCTTCCACACGGGCGACAGTCGTGCGCCTCTGTGGCGCCACCGAGTGTCGTGGAGCTGTCCACACGAGCCACTTTCAGTCACGCGTTGGAGCCACAGCGGAGAAGTGCGGATACTGCGTTTGTTGTGCAATGGCTTCGTTTGATTGCGACCGATTTTTTTATTGAAGTGGAATCACGTCAACAATATGGGATTCGCGGGCTGATGCTTACAGCAATAAAATGTTACGGGGGAAGGCATGGGAAGAAATGTGTTGTTTCAACACTTGACATTACTTTATTTTCATAATGTCCGTATTTTATTAACAATTTAATATGGTTAAACAACTAAAATATTTCAACAACAAAATTTGGTTCAGACAAACCATACGTTTGGTTGCCAGCCCAGTAGTCCTATTAAATATACCATTTGGTTGTTTTAAACAAATTTTGTTTGCTTTTACGATTTGTTTTCTCTCAGTACACAAAGGGAAATGTATTGTATATTTTTATAATCTTTGTGACACCTGCTTTCCATGAATATATTTGTAAAAGTACAAATGTTTTTATAAAACGTCCCACATATATCTAGAATGATCCTAATTTGTACATCTTACAATAATTACGTAATTTTAGTTGCAAAATGAATTCCCTTATGTACTGGGGCTCGATACATTGTCGTTGTAATATATCAACCTTTTCTTTTGTTTTGAAATATTCATTTAATACTTTTCAGCCGTCAACTTGCAAAGAAAGTGGAAAAGTTTGAGAGACTCATTTAGAAGAGAATTGCCAAAAACAAAACAAAGCAAGTAAGGATCGGCTGCAAAAACGGGACGCAAGGAATATGTTTATTATAAGCAGCTCTGTTTCCTGCTGCCTGTTTGTGAAAGAAAGCCACGTGGGTCAGACGATGACAATTCTGTCACTCGAGAGGTACAGGAGACGTCTGAAGAACATGAGCAGCAAGCAATTCCTTCCACTCCGAAGAAAAAGTTGCTGTCTTTCGCCGCAGAAGAGCGCCAGCTTTTACAGACGTCACAGAATTTACAGAAGAAGACACCTCAAACAGAGAATGATAGTGACAGACATTTTTTACTGAGTCTCCTGCCTCATTTGAAAGCACTACCAGAGGATGCCAAGCTAAATTTTCAGGTTGAAATTATGCATACCCTTAAAAAATACAAACAGGCTGTATATTCCTATCCCCATTATATACCCACTTTACACCCAAGTCACCCTTCGTCGAGCACTGTAACTCCTCATTCTTTTTAACTTCAAAATACAGGTCTTTATGAACCCACTGCTGCTCAGCGTCAGCCTCCAGTCATACCTCTCGATGAAAACTCTTTCATCCCATCACTCTATACAACACCATGTACTTCAGACACAAATCAACTTCATCAATGTCGACCATCATCGGCAGCATCGTCTCAAGCTGCGTCTGATGACTTAAATGTATTGTTGCGTGCCATGTTCCTGGAGGCCAGTGGTCGGCGGCTGTTTCGTAACACCTTGAGGGCTGGCCGATGACTCAAAGCCCGGGTGGCTCATAGTGGGAAAACCGCCGAAACTACGTCATAGATGCCTGTCCCAACTGCGTCTTAACCCTTCGAGGGCGGCCGACGTGACTGCGAGCACATCCGAAACATGATGAA
>PNEQ01040457.1:0-13663 GCA_003012365.1 Medauroidea extradentata | reverse complement strand
CATTACAGGGGTCTAAAAATAGATATTTCATCATGTTTCGGATGTGCTTGTAGTCACGTCGGCCGCCCTCGAAGGGTTAAGACGCAGTTGGGACAGGTATCTATGACGTAGTTTCGGCGGGATTCCCACTATGAGCCACCCGGGCTTTGAATCATCGGCCAGCCCTCAAGGTGTTACGAAACAGCTGCCGACCACTGGCTCCAGGCACATGGCACGCAACAGTATTATTTTATTGGTGGAAAGTCTGCAGTTAAGTTCAGTGCAGGTCGCAACCCGAGTTTCATATACACACAGTCAGTAATTTTTGAAGTACGGAAGTCTGAAAAGGCCGTTTTTAGCCATGTTGGAGGGCTTAGAAACAGTGTTTTTAATGAGCGTGGCGTCTTAACAATGGGGTTTCGACCTTGACTGAAGTTTGTTTTCTTTTTGTACGTTGGCATAATAAGCACACGTGGAATATTTTCGTAGAAAAAACCTGTTTACGAACACATTGCAACGCATTTGAAGCGTTGGGTATTCGGCTGCCTTAAGGGTGGCTCCTACTAGGATCGTGAATAGGCGTGCAGACATTCAACAATCCAGATTTTATTCGGAAACCATTCCACGTGTCGTTAGGCTACGAAAAAAATTTAAGGGTCCTTACACAGGTCTATTTATTTGCCACACAACTTTGGTTTCCCAACAAGTATTTTTTGGGGTGCGAAAATGGCTAAATTGGGACCTTCCACGGCAATTTTTATGTAGGAGTATTTATTTTCAGAAGCCTCTAAATAAAATAGGCATGTAGAGTGAACCTTTATCTTTCGTAGCGTACAATAAAAATACTGTGTTGTCGCTGAAAGTCCCATAGTAAAAACTGTTCGGCGGGAACCTTGCACGCTAGTTCAGTGCTTGGCTCGTTGAGGCGATGCGGCATTTGATGCGCGCTTCAAGGTCGACCTTATATCTCTGTCATTTCTGAGCCTCTAACGCGCAGGTAGGCGTACCCTTAAGCTCTTTTTTTGCCTTCATTGACTGGATATTCTGCTTAGGTAAGGTAAGTGGGATTTACGTCTCGTCGACAACGAGGTCGTTTAGAGACGGTGACAACTTGTTACAATAACAGGAGCTGGGAGAGGAATCGGCCATGGCCTTTGTTAAGGAACCATCCCAGCATTCGTCTGGAGCGATTTCGGGAAACCACGGAAAACCGAAATCAGGCTGACCCGGTGCCGGGATAATCTGGTAAGAGTCGTGGAGTTCGATGTCTGGTCAGCTAACCGCACAGCAGGAATTGACTAGGAAAGTAGCGCGGGGTCGGGTGAACGATTATTGATCACAAACACGACTCTAGATTTGTTACGGATTGTGAGGACGAACCTTTAGTACTTGTCGACTCCTGGGGCACAACACTTGACCTATATTTATTGCCATCCTCGTTGCACTGCAGCCAGTGTTTACACGTCACGGATAAAACTCATAACTAGGCCCATGAACTTTTCGCGAAAATAAATGTAGCCCCAGTTTGTTTCAACGCCTTACAAGCACATCTGCAGGTCTACTTCGTAGTCAGAGATATGATGTTTTAACTCTCAGGTGTCTTCTACCCGCCAATCATAGATGTGTGGCGTTGCAATTGCCTTATTGTTATTGTCACAGTCAAATGAATTACGTCACTTTACATAGACACACTGTCAACAATCATGAAGCGTAGCTACAGCGCACATAAGGTAATGAAACAAACTAGGGCAAAAGTTCGTGCTCTACCCTTAAGGGTGTTCAAGTGCGATAAAGTCATAATTTTATATTTGTATGAAATATTGCTAGTTTTGTAGACGATACTTGTGAGTGCAGTTTCCTCTCACGAAACAATTTTAACTCGCATAGTTTTCTCATAACAGTGCGACAAAGTCAAAATTAGCATATCCTGCTACCATGCAAATAATGAAAACCAATTGACTTACGTAAGTGAAATAATTCACAGTGAAATAACATGCCATGTGCTACGTAATAAAACATTTTTATAAAATTCCGTGAGCTATGAATTGTATTTTTAAAAAAAATTGCTGCATTTGCAACTTTTTTCCTGTACTTTTGCGATTTTTTAAAAAATTCTAAATATTACGTTATGATATTTTAAATACTTCATTGCATAGTTCATGGGATGTAATATCACAGTGAATTATTTTATTCGAGTAGGTAAGTTGGATTTCATTATTTGCATGGCAGCAGAAGAAGCAAATTTTGACTTTGACGCACCGTAATGAGAAAGCTACGCGAGTTAAAATTATTTTGTAAGAGGAAATTTTACTCACAAGTATAGTCTACAAAACTAACAATATTTCATAAAAATATAAAATTATGACTTTATCGCACTTGAACAGCCTTAACTGGTAGAGATGACTGTTTATAACGGGAAAATTTAACTGTTTCCAGGATTTCAACGTGCGTTCAGCTTATTAAAAGCTCACTGGCTTTTCCCTGTACGTGAAGCTGGTGCCCTATTTGACTGAGCCAATAGGAATCCCACTATTGTAATATTTGATGCATGTTATTGGTCTGCAGACAGCTACGTAGTGTCAGACGAGTATCACCCAATTATACATTTGGCGAGAGACTACAGCATTTTCAAACATAGTTTGGGACAAAATATTTTCGCGATATATCATTATCTGTACTAATTGGTTATAGTGTTCTATTGCATAAATAATAAGTATTTGCATAAAAATTTGTTATTTTGCTGCGGTTAAAATTGGAAATAATTACTGTTCCATGTATGCAAAATTACATGTGGGCAAGTGTCTGAGTTCGTTGGGATAGAGGTCTTAAAATTGGAAATAAAAAGAGTTTAATTAAGTTCTTGAATTATATAGATCACAAAGCTTACAAAACTACACAAATCAGCAATCAACTATGGCTTTCACAGCAATCTCATAATGCACACAATTACTACTGCGTCACAGAAACGTTAACTAACTTTGACAAAGAACAAAAATGTTTGCCATTAATTAAGTAATTAAAGACTTCACATCACAATAAAAGTTCAGTCATATATCCAACTACCAGTCTTTCAAATAGCGATAATGGACAACCTTAACAGTCCGAAGGGAGATGAGTCGTCAGTGCTACGCAGCACCCCGAGTGCACCATTGTCTTCACTCTTGAATGAGACGAAAAGAAGGTTGTAATCGAGGAAATGGATTAATTCTGCTTCCCTACACCACACCCACTAAATATGATTCCGCCAAATGTGCTGAATAATTTCGTATTGAATAAAGTTATAAGTCTAAGTAACTTTCTTCTTTTTGCCCAGCATTACCATTAAACAGAAATACTAAGTAAATACATTTAAAAAAAATGCAAGGCTATATTAGATCTTACTTTGAGCACGTGCCGTTAATGCGCCTGCGGTTTACACGCAATGAAGATATGTCGCTGAGACCTAGCTGTAATACTTTATGATTCGATCCATGCTGCGTATACACATCTGGCAAAATACTGTATCTGCCCCTGACACTTTAAAGTTCCACAGACAACACAGAGTTGAGGAAAGTCATTGCTTAGCAGCGCATGCCTTGGAACACTCCACACACGGGATTCACAACAGTAGAAGAAGTACGTGAGTGAGGAGAACTTGAAGATACCCATCGTCCTCTGGTATGACGAAAGCTTTGCTTTATGAACGTTATGCTCGAGGCAAACAAGATCACTCAAGCTGCCAAATACCAGATCTCTCAAGCAATTTAATCTTGTATTTCACTATGCGTGTCCTGTGCACATGACAATAACATCAACAACCTGGGAGTCGGCGAACCCGAGAATTGTCCTGGTCCTGGACAGAGAAGGAAGGGAAGCGGATGGTCGTTGTGCAGGTGGCAGTTCAAGGTCGCACTGCGGTCCTACCTAAGTGAGCTTGTTGATAATGTCCTTCCAAGTAGGCGTGCGTCTTTGTTATGCCTTCCCTGTCACCGTTACCACGTGACACACCGATGACTCGCCAGTTCAACGTCCGACGATCGCTACTCCGAAACTTGCATGGTTCACTCTTTTACTCCTTCCATTGTCTAGAGCACACACTTTAATGGTATTCAAGTGCAATAAAATGACGATTTTAAATTTTTTTGAAATATTGTTAGTTTTGTAGACGATACTTGTGAGTACATTTTACTCTTACGAAACTATTTTAGCTCTCATAGTTTTCTCATAACAGGGTGTCAAAGTCAAAATTTGCTTGTTAAGCTGCCACGCAAATAGTGAAAACCAACTGACATACTTAAACAAAATAATTCTATGTGAACTTCATGTTACGCAATAAAATATTAAAATACCCACAATGTAATATTATGAATTTAAAAAAAATCGCAAAAGTACTGAAAAAAGTTGCAAATTCAGAATTTTTTTAAATACAAAAACAGTTCGTGGGATTTTTTCAAATGTTTTGTTACGTAGCCCATAGTACGTTATTTCACGCACGTAAGTAAATCGGTTTTCACCATTTGCATGGCAGTAGAAGATTCAAAATTTTACTTTGACGCATCGTTATGAGAAAACTACGTCAGCTAAAATTGTTTCATAAGAGGAAACTGTACTCACAAGTATTGTCTACAAAACTAACACTATTTCATATAAATACAAAATTTTGACTTTGTCGCAATTGAACACCCTTAAAACACATTCACTACAGCCGATGAAGTTGGCGAATGAAGCCACCATTATTGCAAGGTCAAGTCTGTGACGAACACTTTTACCCATGATGACAACCCATGGCAACATACACCTATAGTCGTCACCATTAACAACTTGTCTTGTAATACAACATACACTTAGCCACTAATCCATGCATTATAATGTATAGCTCATTTTATATGCTTCCTGGCCCACCAAAAACAACACCGGCAACGATTTATCAGCAGTGACTATTTTAATATGTCCCTCATACAAGACCTTAGCCGCTTCTAGAGAAGGCCACGGTGTTCGATGTGGCAACCCTTTCAATAGTGTTTAGAGCTATACTAAGGATATGTCAATACCTGATTCGCCTGTCCGTCCTACTTATAGGCGGATCAGGGATTGCCGTTTCCGTAGGACTGTCATAACTCAATGACCCTTGCTGGCGGCCCTCTGCTACACATCGCTGTGGAAGTGTTGTGGCGTAAATTTGTGAGCCAATATCTGGGTGGGAGTAAGTCTCGGGGGAATGGTTGTGAGCCACTATCTGAGTAGGAGCAATGCTCCTATGACTGTTGTGATCCGCTTCCTAAATGGGAGGAAGACTCCCGGAAGGCTTGTGAGCCATTATGTGTGTGGCAACAAGATTCAGGCATAAATTTGTGAGTCGATATCCGGATGGGAGGTCTGTCTCAGAATATATTTTGATTGGGTTGTTATAACTGCGGTTACACGATGAATCGATGATCGTATGGATGTCGACTGTTGTTGGCATGAATGTGTTCCCAAGAAAAGCGGTGCCTAGTGCTATATATACACGACTCTGAGTTGTTTATAGAATCATAATAATGGTATGGTCAGACACGGTTTGTTTTCATTAAACCACAAGAGGTAAGAAACACATTTTCAGTAACACGACATCAACGACAGTAAATCCCTCTATTCGTAGGAAAAGGAAAATTTCGCGAGTTCAATGACCCGCTTGTTATAATTCACTATCATTAAGGACCCTGGATTTCGCGAAAAGAATTTTACCCCACTTTGTTTCAGTGCCTTACGTGCACATCTGCAGTTCTGCTTCGTGGTCAGTGATTGGATATTTTAACTGTCACCAGCCTTGTGATTCTACCGACAAATCACAGCCGTGGGGTGTTGCAGAGACTTTATTGTAATTGGCTCAGTCAAATGATATACGGCTCTTCACATAGACACGCTGCCAATAACATGAAGCAGAATTGTAGATGTGCACGTAAGGCACTGAAACAAAGTGGGGCAAAATTCTTTTTGCGAAAAAACAGGGTCTCTATCATAAGTATACTCACGCTCCGTCTTTTAGTTCATTATCTGTAGTTCCAGTGAGTAGCAGCTAATAGACACGGTCGGGGCTTGAGTATACATAAAACAATATATTCTTGAACTTGGTTATGGCCGGCAGGCATCTTAATACCACGACCTCAGAAATAAAATAAAAACTGTTACAATGACGGTTGCTGAAGGCAGAGTATCAAACTACAAAAAACTGGGCGTCCGGTGACTTCTGCTGAAACCTGAAGAATGGCATGAAATTTAATGGAGACCTACGATAGAGAAAGGACGCAAGTGTAATAGCGGTGAAAACGGGAATACCCCGAGCAAAACCCGTTGACCAACGTCTGCTACATTTCCCACGTGCGGAAAAACGCGTGTCGACTCCGCAGGATCTCTTTGCTAGGAGGCGATCACTCAGGCCACTGCCCCAAACGCAGATCCTACGTACTCAGAGCGCCAACGCTTAGTTGCTATGCTCACTGAAAGTGTAGAGTCGTAAGTGCCAGCACAGCTTGCAACAAGTCTGCCGCCCGTCGCCGTATAGGAAGAACGACTGCAAGTGTGTTTCGCAAAGGCGGCTATGGGCACGGTAGCGAACTAGCTCAGTATGCATGCTAGGCTGTGGCGTGAAGGCGCGGTTGTCTGGGGTGTAGTGGGGGCAGAGCCCAGTTCACATTTCCTGAAGCTTGCGTCGTTGGGGTCTGGCGGGGAGGGAGAGAGGCCCCGCGCCAAGGCTAACCAGTTGCTGCTCCCACACACAGCTGCACGAAGGGGCTCGGCCCTGTCAAGGTCCTCTCTCGGGTTGCTGCGAGTCAAACTTGCCGGCCGTGATTATACGCTGGAGATGTAGTAAGGCGGTAGTAAATCGAGAGCTCTCTACCATAACTTAAGACGAAATCCGGTCTTATAACTATTTAGTTAACCAACAGTGCGAATTGACGACAATTGATTTTATTTGCGTGCTGGAACGATTAAAATACAGTCGTCGATTCATTACTTTGTCTCTTTTGATGGTTGCGTCTAGTTTTCGGGAAAGACGCCGAATTAAGAGTAAGTGTGTGATCCATGCACCATTTGTAAATAAATCTCTGCTTCTGGCTTATATTATTTTCCTCATCGTTTCATATGCTGTAATTTTTTAACTGTCCAAAAATAGGGAGTTAAGAGATTTTGGTCAATGAGAGTGACAAGATAAAGCACGGGGCACAAACGGAATGAAAGGATGGGGGAATGGGAGACCCCTGAGAAAAAAAACACCCATTAATGGCAACGTCCGCCACGTTTCCTACATACAAAGATCGAGAGCACCCTACCAGAAATTGAATTTGAATCGCCATGCTAGGAGGGAATCGCCTGTTTTGACCTCTGCACAACCGTGATCCCCAATCCCGAAACGAAATTTGTGAGAAACTCAAAAAACGATTCAGTGACCAATAACGTCCTGATCATCCCTAGGTTGGGGACGCCTAAAAATGTGTCTTTACCTAATTTAGGAATGCCTAATGCCCCCCTTTCTTAATTTAGGGATGTCTATGAGTGTGTCCGTTGCTTACGTTACCAAGATGACTCATGAATGGCATTCCCCATTTGCTTACTAACATTCTTCATGTCTAGTGCGTATCTCTTCCCTGTGTTGGTGTCTGTCGACTTTCAAATTGTACAAGGGAGAATATCGTAAAAACGAGTTCCATGTATGGGACCATCTGGAAACAGCCGGTCGAGTTGACCAGCAGTGCGAAGAACAATCCAGCCGGGATCTCGGTACCTACGAATATTGTGGTATACCTCTGAATGGGCAGTATTGATGTTGGTTGGCACCATTGTCAATATACGAGAGGATTGAGCTTTTGTGACTGTCGATGAGTGAGGAAAGAAATTTGGTCTGTTCTTGAGAGTCAATGAGTGTGAACATTAAGTTACCCCGGAATAAATAAGCTGAAGAAGCTGATTTTCCTCGAGACAACCAACCGAACAACGACATCGTCCAATACGAGTATCACAAACGAAAACCGGTATTGTCACTGCCGGGCATCGAGCATGTATCGCCTTTGTGTCAAGCAACCGCCGTAGCAGTTGTACATAAACCAAATTTATTTTATTGTAAAAGAAATGTATATATATATATATATATATATATATATATATATATATATATATATATATATATATATATATATATATAATATTTCACTGAACTATACATAGCGTCTGTTCACCAATAGAGTTTAAAAAACGTCACTCGCCCAACGATTTGTTTCCGTTTTAAGTGTTTTCTGAAATAATGAAATTGCTAAAACAAACATGTACATAAATCAACGATCCCTACTAAGTTATCGAGGCCTGCTTTTTTTTTTTTTTTTTTTTTTTTTTTCGGGGAAGAATTTGCTCGGGTTAGACTTACATAAACATCCGCAGCTCTCCGTCTGTTATTGACCTTATGACATTGTAAGGAAGCGTTTCCTCTTTGACTATACAACTCAAAACACGGTTACAGCAGAACCAAACATTTGTAATTCGCAACGAAAACCTTACGTTATGTAAGAGCTATAATCATCCGGTGATTGAAGTGGACGTGAGATAAAATGTTTTTAAATACAACTAGTCGAGAAATATATTGTGAAATGTAATTGCCTCACTGCACTTGTTGTACTGGTAATACATGTGTTGCCACAATTCCTCTCTTGACTGCACGTTTCGAGTCTGCTCGAATAAGTTTCATCATAACGAGTTGTTTATATTGAATCTGCTCTTTATAAGGTTGAGACCATGACTAGAAGAAAACGTTAATTTTTATAAATATTTAATTACATTCCCAGAGCGCTCAATTTTTACGAAAAAATTTTGTGATTGGTTGAATTTCGAAAAACACTTTTGCTCTCGTTCATCTTAAATTAACGAATGGTTACAGACAGCTATTACGGGGGTTTGTTGATGGTCGGACTGCGAATTAATGAAGATATACCATTATATTCACACGTCCCTAGATCATACACAGCACAGAGTCAAGAATATTCAGTTTACTTATGATTCAGTGCGCATGCCGCTCTATTCAAACATGAAGATAGGGGGTGCGGTGGTCGAATGGTCAGACCATTCGCCTCCCACCAAGGCGATTCGGGTTCGATTCCCGGCGGCATTTCCGCATGTGGGAATCGTGCCGGACGGCGGTTTTTCCCGGGGGGATGTTTCGTTTTCCCCGCCCTTTCATACTCCATACTCAACTCATATCATCCATCATCAGCGCTCAAGACCTCGAGGTTGAGCGCTGACCAAAATTTCTCACTAACTCGTAAGTTCTATGGAGTTCAAGATAAGCTCAACATTTTTGTACGGCTCGTTCGGAAAAAAATCAAACTTTTTGACTGACTGATGTCTGGATTGTGTGGATCTGCATTAACTATGGCCCAGTGGCGGCTCGTGGGTTGTTGCCAGGTAGGGCTGCAGTTGCCAAGAGCTGTACAGGGCTGTGCGCTGGTTGACTCTACAGCCACTGACACGCTGATGTGCAGGTACCCCTTACTACTGAGGGGTCACAACACATCTAGTAGCCGGCAAATATATCATGGTAAGAGGTACGTCAATTTCGCAAATACATTCCAGGCCAGCGGGTCTATTATGACCGCATCGCAAAGCAGTTTTGCGATCGCTAGCCAAGCTAAACAAGACTTGGCGATGAAAGCGATTACAACTCTTTCTATTTGCTACTGCGAACTGTCCACGTGACGCACACATATCGCAAAGCCTAAGCAAAGTCCGTCGCAAACCAGCACGTCGTCTTGAGGGCTCGCTACGCCTCGCAAACTAGATTTGTAAGATAAAATGGCGGACATTTTCCTTTAGTTGCCGTAACCTCACATATTTAAACAACTGTAACTAAATTTATTGGCGTAGAAACAGTCCGATACGTATGTTACATCAATATGTACGCTTAACAAATAAGTTTTACGAATAAAACGGCAGATTATTTAAAAAAACTTCACGCCTTCTGTAAAATAAATGTAGATTTCGAACTGATATGACCATTCGAGTCAGCTGTATTGTTTGATAATTCACGTTTTAAAAATATGAAACTACAAAACATCAATAAAGTCTTTATTACAGCGTCATTTAAGCGAAAGTATTACTAAAACGGAAAAATTTTACAGTTATAATTTTACAGGTTTAAATAGAAAGTGTCATATAGGAGTATTGGTTACCGTCGTTGCCTTGTAACTATGTTGCTTTTATGGGCGTAGGATCGATCCCAACGTCTGCCGAAATGTTATAACTTTTTTTTTACTTTTTAATAATTAACTATCCCTGTCCATTTATTCTATAAATTATAGTTAAATGTACTGTAACTTTACTTACATGTTTAAAATTAATATCTTAAATTTTTCCCGTGCAGTTGTTCTTACCACTACGATTAACTTACGAGACAATTAGCAGACATAACAAGTAGTATTTTATAATAACAATATTTTTTGCAATATTAATAATTTACTTTAACGCATTATTTTCAAGCGAATATTCACTACCTTTTATGGAGACATAATACTTGGGTGAAAAAAGTGTCATTCAAACGTAATAATAAGGCCGTCTCATAACTCGTGTCGCAAACATAAACACTAAATTGTAATACAGAAGAACCACACATTCTAGAACAATATCTCAACATCAATGAATGCATATATTATTTCACATTATTTGTGGATGCCTAAATTTTCATTTGGTACTAAGGCCTATTTGTATTTATTTCGTTTTGTACATGTGTATATTTCCGTGTTCTCACAAAGATGAACATTACGTTGGAAGAATGTTCCTTAGAAATTTTTTTCAATGTATATCACTGCCAACTGCCGTCGCTGAGAGTGCGTTGTCGCAAAGTTTTTGCGTACTCGCAAAAGATAGCGACACTCGCAAACGCGGACGGTCATAATCACAAATTCGCTATCTAAACCACGATGCATCGCAAAGTTGCGTGCAGTCACAAGCTAGCGACGCGAGGTCATAATACACCCGCAGGTTGAACGCCAAAAATATATACTTCATAGTCACGAAACGCGTTTGACTACTGCAAACCTGTAGTAAATAAGGAAATAGAGCTATAGCTTATAATTTTGTAAGCCAATGAATAATCGACTGTATCTAGAGCGTGTACAGGACTGAGTAATCTAGGCTACTGCTAGATGAATCCGCGAAATAGACGTACCTCTAGTCATGGTCATAGGTCTAAGGCGCGTCCGACTATCTGCAGCCCCACCTGGCAACAATCCACGAGCCGCCACTGCTGTGGCCGTGTGACGGAGGCTTAAGGTGACAGTCTGGTTTAACATATTTTGCGCTTTAGAGCCAAAGAGTGCAGGAGCTGTAAGGACGAGACAGCACTCGCACCACGTATCACCATAGCTCTAGGCCAAGTCAGTGAACTGGCGTGCAAGCTTCTCGCCGATAACGCTCCTACGCGAGACTTCCATTGGTGACTCTTTCATTTTATTACTTATTGTTAAAGATAAAGGTGCATTGTAAACAAACGTCCATACCTTCGAAAATATTCTGTGGCAAGATTTACATACCTAAAAATACTGCAAAAAAATACCCATCTTTATCATTTCCGGCCGCAAGAAAACATGCTTCAGTGGGGAGCGAGGAATTTGAATTGGGTACACACAAGTAAAACGTTCTTTGAATGCAGACATAATTCATGTACGACGATCAGTTTTCGAATAATCTGTTAACGGCTGAAGATCCACACATTCCTCGACGGCCTGGGCAGACGGTCTCCGAGTACGTGGTAGATAAATAATCGCTGAAAACATAAATTGATTATTCGCTTTTTTCGAACCTAATATGGATAAATCACTCAATGACAATCCTAGATAATGATATTTGCCAACTTTATGGGTAAATATTTATCCAGAATTACATATTCGTTACGCGGGATCTCTTGCGCCGTAGTTAAATGCACGAGGTTCCGCGTCAGAGATTGTGCCTCAGAAGTTTGTAAGCCTGAAAACAATTTTGTTTAAAACGTTGGCAAAGCTATTGTCTAGGATTGCTCTTGTATACTTTCCGCAGATTGGCTTCAAGAAACCTACAGTTATAGATTAATGCTTTAAGCGTTGCATTATGTACCACGCCCTCTTAAGAGGAGTCTGCACCGGTGTCGAATAATTTCCACCTTTGACGCGTGGGAACAGTGTCCCACGCTTGACGAGAAGCATATCGCCTATATTCGCAGCGCCAAACTGACGTGCAAGGTTTTCCTTGTAGTCATTTTTTCTACTGGACTTCAAGCGGTGACCACAATATTTTATTTTTGAATAGTGTGAAGTGAAGACCAACTCTTACCTCTCGCCTTGCACTTTACGAATTCAAGTAATATTTTCGGAGCTACAGCAGTCTAAAAAAAAAAAGTTTTTAGCCATTTTGAGAAGCCCAAAAATCATGTTTCTGACAAGCGTGCTGAATTTTTGCAAACATAGAAGCATAGTTTCAAGTGTGTGTTCTGTTAGTAGATAAACATAATATGCATAAGTTAAGTGGTTTTGCGTAAAAAGGAATACGTGTGACATGCTACAACGCCGTCCATGCGCCATACGAGGATCCTCTTAAGCTAGATTCCAGATACCTGGCTTACGTTTGCGTTAGACCACGAACTATTTGACACTACTCGGACACCTCTGGACAGTAATGAGGAACTAACAAACAGCAGGTCTAGTCATTGTGTGTCACTGTGTTAGCAAGTTACCAGTGAGCAGTTTTATGCTGTCAGCTCGAAGACGTAATTGAGTATGTGTAAATGAAATCATATTCTAAAAACTGATTAATCTTTTTTTTTCTTGTCACAATAATAATACTTACCGTAAACCGGGGTTACTTTGACCTAGCGGGGTAACTTTGACAACTCAAAATTTTGGTGTTTATGTTATTTAATGACGAAAGTTTCAAGCATTAGCTATAAGGATAAAAGGAATTATTTAAAATACTCGGCTCAGACTATCTGTTTATTTACCAGAAAACCCAAAAAACTAATGTGTTAAATTGTTAAAGTAACCTCGAAAATGGCCAAAGTAACCCCGGTTTACGGTACTTACGATTCGTCCTCATATAACGTTTTTACACATTGAAATAAAAAAAAATACTATACAGGCGATACTAGTACCAGCGTCAATTTATAACGCCTTCATGAGCATATCAGTAAACGTTTGCCTATTTTTCTTCTCTGGAACTTCAGTTTGTAATTGGTACATTTCATTGCACTTATAAACATGGCAAAGAATTAAACACAAGCGTCTATCTTCTTATTTTGAAAATCTGGTTCGTGTTTTTCCTAATACGTAGATAGATATTAAAATTTCTTGATATTATCTGACATCAGACTAGACTGCAAGTTACTATATGCTCACCTGATTGCTGATGTTGGTCGATTATTTGTTTGGAACGTCTGAGAGGCATGTTCAACCAATGATATTTAGAGATGGTGAAATTTTGCAGATTCAATGACCTACGTACTAGAATCCATTGTACTGTTGCGTGCCATGTTCCTGGAGGCCAGTGGTCGGCGGTTGTTTCGTAACACCTTGAGGGCTGGCCGATGACTCAAAGCCCGGGTGGCTCATAGTGGGAAACCCGCCTAACCTACGTCATAGATACCTGTCCCAACTGCGTCTTAACCCTTCGAGGGTGGCCTACGTGACTAAAAGCATATCCGAAACATGATGAAATA
>PNEQ01040456.1:0-13663 GCA_003012365.1 Medauroidea extradentata | reverse complement strand
AGCACCTCTCCACTGTAGGCCCTATTCCACCATCTAGCTCACCCCAGCACCTCTCCACTGTAAGCCTTATTCCACCATCTAGCTCATCCTAGCACCTCTCCACTGTAGGCCCTATTCCACCATCTAGTTCATCCTAGCACCTCTCCACTGTAGGCCTTATTCCACCATCTAGCTCATCCTAGTACCTCTCCACTGTAGGGCTTATTCCACCATCTAGCTCATCCCAGCACCTCTCCACTGTAGGGCCTTATTCCATTGTCCCGCTCATCCCAGTGCCTCTCCACTGTAGGGCCTTATTCCACCATTCCACTAATCCCAGCACCTCTCCACTGTATGGCGTTATTTCACTGTCCCTCTCATCCCAGAGGCTCTCCACTGTAGGCCTTATAGCATTGTCCCACTCAACCCAGCACCTCTCCACTTTAGGCCCTATTCCACCATCCCACTCATTCCAGCACCACTCAACTGTAGGGCCTTATTCCACTGTCCCGCTCATACCAGTGCCTCTCTACTTTAGGCCCTATTCCCCCATCTAGTTCATCCGAGCACTTCTCAACTGTAGGGCCTTATTCCACTGACCCGCTCATCTCAGCGTTTTTCCAGAGTAGGGCCTTATTGCACGTCACCGGTCAGGACAAGCAGATGCTTACTGGCGCCTAATAGTTAGTCTGCATCCAGGTGCGGTGCCCTGGCTCTCAGTTATCCTCCTCAAACAATATCTTCAGAAGTTTGCATTGCATGAGAATTGATTTTATTGAAATAAGCGATTTCCATATCAGGACCATAGTATTGGCTATATAGTAGTTTACTGAATACTATCGAAATTAACTTGTGTCTGAGCACGTACTATAGTAAAGATTGGCAAGTTAAACCACAGGAAATAAAATGTTGTAGCGAGCAAAACATTGTTTTCAATAACAATTTCTTTGTTAAGTCTGTGTTACACAGCTTCCTGAACATGTTAACGAGAAATTGTTTATGCAGCCATAATTTAATAGACTTACTTGAATGCGTTCCAAACTAAACATGTTGACATATTTACAGTACAGCCTCTTTTTGCATTTAATTTGCAACCAATAGGGCTCTTGTTCACATAAAGACATTTTTATTTAAGTTGACAAGGGATTTAAGCAGCTAAATAAACTAAGTTGGCGTAGGTTTTTGAATTAAACATTTACTATACTATCTAAATAACCTACCAGTTCAGTTTAGAATTGCAATAGTGGTCGGCGGGTTCTTTTTGGGGATCTCCCCGCCCTTTAATTCCGGCGTCGTTTCATACTCACCTCATGTCACCCGCACCAGCGCTGAAGACCTCGATGTTAAGCACTGACCAAAATCTCTCACTCACTCTTATTGCAACAGTCATTGACGTTAAACGCCAGTCAGAGCAAGGCGCAGTGGAATGTTCTTCTTATTTTGTGACATAACAAACTTAGTTAGAATAATACGCGATTAATACCGGGACAATTTCAAACCCTGCATCGCCGTATAACAACGTGAATACGCTCAAAGTCATCTAGTTCAGTGCTCCACAGTTACACAACATTGCAGTGAAATGTTGAATGAAGCTTACCAAGTCCATCCAGACATGAAGCCGTAGCATGTCTACTGATTCCCACTGAAACAAAAGAAAATCAGAAGTTAATTACCATGTGTATGGAATATCTAGTTAACTTAAAGTAAAACATTCGTTATTGGATATTTGCACAGGATACCCTAGTATCGGTTTGAAGAGATGTGATGATATTTTCATATCACGAAATATGATTGCTCACAGTGTTTATATGAATACTGTATAGGGGAGAGAACTTGTGGGCAGAGTGTAACACTCGACAACATATTTCTGACTGGGCACATGTAGGCACCTGCCTGCCCCGAGGGACTGCATGCAGGGTGAAGGTATGTGGTGACTGAATGATGATGTGTGATCTCACAAGGCATGCCGGCTAATGGCAACGTGCGCAACTCAACCACATGCAAAACATAGGGGCCCGATCCCACCGTGAATACATATCAAATCACCATGGTGGGAGGTAGGTGCTCAAGTCACCATGCCAATTGCTATTCCATGGAAATTGCATGAATGTTGATATATTTCATGATATTCATAAAATCTTTCAACGGAATACTTTTGTATAGGTATTTGAAACATTTCAGAAATTAGTAATAACTACCCTTAAATTCAAACTGTTTTAAAAATACGGTACTTGATTTTGCGACTCCGTGACGTCCAAATCGTTACTTGGTCCTACCGTTTTGCAAAAACTTGCTTTCACAGCCATTGTGTGGTTTGTCTAGTCTTAGTATGCGCTAAATCAACGTCTAAAAGAAGTTCGATAATTTGACATGCATTTCAATTGTCAATTGCAGCGGTGCTGGGGAAGTTATTCATTCAATACCAGCGCAGCTACTGCATCCCTGAATACGATACTGACAGTTGAAATAAATTCTCCGTGAATGTGATTATTGGTATAAGTAGTAAGCAGAAAGAATAGTTTATTCTTAGTCTTACAATAACACTGTACATTTGGTCATATGTAGATCATAATTATTTCTAAAGATTAATTTTTTTAATATTATAACACAAATATTTAATTAGAGGCTCCTTCCCAAACTTCCTTCACTACCGCACGAGTACGAGTAAACTGTTTTAAAAATAGTTAATGTGAAACTGCTCAACTCTTGGCATCAACCGCAACACCTGCTTTCGAAATTTTGATTTATGCTGAGTTGAATTTTGAAAATAAAGGTTTAGGAATTGAAATTATTAAAGTTGATATTCTATTTTTTTCCACTATAGTAGAGACTTGTCCACTGAGAACTAAGCCTCACGTAGTCGTTTTTTTTTTTTTTTTTTTTTTTTTTTTTTTTTTTAACATGAACTGACTTACTGATTCAAACGTCAAATTTCTACAGAAACGTTTTGCTGCAGTGCCAGACTAACAGAACATGATTTTTTTATAATCGCGTTTTACTAAAATTATTTTATACAGTGTATATATATTTGCAGATCATCAGCATGCAAGTGATGTTTACAGTGGGAAAGTAATGTAGATATGTCATTAACGTATAAAGAAAATAAGAGAGGACCCAGGACACTTCCCTGGGGTACACCTGATGTTAGATGACACCACGAACTACGTCTGCCTGCTTTATTAACAACACATTGCTTCCTCTCCCTCAAATAAGATTTAAACCAATCAAGTGCCTGATAGGAAAAAATCATAGAAAATAGCTTGGATACCAACACATCGTGATCAACACAATTGAACGCATCACTAAAATCTAGTAAAGTAGGTCTAAGCACTGTAGCCTGCTTCTTATCCATTGCTTCACGAGCGTCTTCTGTTATTTTCAGTAATGCAGTAGTTGTGCTATGTTCTTTTCTAAAACCAGACTGGTACTGATCTAGAACTTTATACTTATTTAAATAACATACAATTTGATTATGCACTATTTGCTCTATGACTTTTGAAATAGAGAGTAGGATGCTAATAGGTCTGTAATATTTCAAGGTGGTAGGATTTTTTACTTAAGGCAATGACTTTACTACTGAATATTTCCATGTTTTTGGATAATGACAAGTTTCAAGAGACTGATTTATTATATGCGATAAAGGAAATATTATTACGTCTATTAAGAGTTTGAAAAGTTTCATTTCAAGGTTATCTATACCTTTAGCATTTGAACGCACTTTCATGAATGCAAAACGTACATCTCCTGGACTAACATTTTCAAAAGAAAATTATATTTTATCTCTGCGTAAATCATAGTTTTGTTTCATTAAGTGAAGCCTACTAAGAGCGTCTACTTTGGAAGTTACTGTAGAAAAGTGTTTGTTGAGATCATCCAGAGATAACTGAACATCGTCGGTGTGTTTATCTTTACATATGCCTAGGTCACTCAAATGTTTCCATAATTTAGTAGGTTGTTTCAAGTCGAGAGTATTATAGACATATTTAAATTTAGCATTACGTATATTTTGTTTTGTTCTGTTTCGCAATACTCGATATAATTCAAAATTATCATCGGTTGGGTTTCTCCTAAATTTACTGTGTGCTGTAACGCGTTCACGCATTTGTCTTTTAATATCGTCACTGAGCCAGGGCGCAGGTGGTCGCTTAACTCTGGCCGTTTTTACAGGGGCATGTTTATCGTATAGAGTAGTCAACATGTTGGTAAGTACCTCAACCTTGCCGTCAACATTATTGCATTCATAAATCTATTGCAACTGTAGTCTACTAAAATCTGCTAAGAGTTCTGCTTGGTCAATAGATTTCATATCCCTGAATTCAATATATTGTTGCGAGTCGCGACTGTCTGGCTGGCCGGTGTAGCATGATACAGTGGCAGCGAGCTACGACACCCCCTTCCCACCCATTCCATGGCGCCGTGGCGGTCTGGCAGAGGGGCGAAATACAATACAGTGGTGGCAGCGCTAAAAGACCTCCTTGTGTGCTGCATGGATTGTATTACTTAATGATAACAACCTGCATGCCGCTGTTATCGGATAACAGTGTAAGCTGATATAGCAGCGGCAACAACAAAGAGGTTCGGCGTACATTGTGCCGGCCATGTGTGGTGGCGACCACCTGCACCCAATATCGGGTAGCAGAAGGAAATAGCATGATCTGGAGTGTTCCTGTTCGTTCATTATCTCTCGGGGTGGTGCTTGACTTTGAAGCGACGCCTTTCCAGGACGTTGGAGATCAGAGACTTGCCGAGATAATTCGTGATGTTGGAGTGGGTATATAAGTGGGAGCTGCGGCAGTGGAGAGAGAGTTTTTTTTTTTATCTGGCAGGAGCCTGGTATGAGTTCGAGTGATTGTGACGAGTGGCAAGAGGTATTTGATTGCGACGAGTGTTTAAGGGTGTTCGGCAAGTTGGACCACAGCAAGTAGTAAGAAGAAGGTTTTTCTAGGCCACAAGAAATTCGTCGGTATTCTTTCATCGGGTCCACCATTGTGACTAGTAAGACTTTCCATATACAGAGAACTTTTTGTAGTTGTACTTTATAACCTGTATATAAATAGTAGTTATTTGTTTTGTTTGACATCTATTGTAATAAATCATTATAGACATGCATTGCTTACAGAAATTTCCACTAACATATACTCTGGACGTTTAGCATATTCACTTTCTGATTTTCCACGCAAGTAGGTTTAAGATCTGAACAAACGTACGCCGCAACTCCGCCACCTTGTTTATTAATGCGGTCATTCTGTAACAGAGTGTATCCTGCGATGTTTACAAGTTGGGACGGGAGGGATGGTTTGAGCCACGTCTCCGATACTAAAATAATAGGGACGTCAATATTATCAACGGCATAAATTAATTCATGGAAATGTGCAACAAGTGACTGAGCATTTATATGTACAGCGTGCATGGCATGTGGATGTGTGGCAAGTCTTCGACTAAGAAACTCTTTGGTGGTGGGCGAGGCTGGGGATACTGTTGGAGTGTCCTCACAGCTGGTGGTGTCGAAGGGATCGCCCTGAAGAATGTTCAGCAAACTGGGCGGGAAATCACTGTCACAACTTTGCAACATAATGCAAGAACAGACTAAGGAACTCACCTACAGCTTTCCACACAGTGGGTTCAAAACCTGTGGATATTTCAATGGAAACTGACACGTAGTTTACCAGAGAACAAACTATTGATATTAATAATTTCGATTCTTGAAAGCAAGGGTGTTCTAAGTTCTGAAAACAAGACAAATAAGTTAAGATCATCATTGTTCGAAAAACAAAACATTATCGAGCAGATTTTCGAGCCACGAAAATAAATAGTATGTTAAATCACTTATTAAATATTAAAAAAACATGAAGTTGTGTAAGTAGTTATACTAGAAGAGTACAACATAAATTAACCAACAATATACTGCTACAAAGACTATAGTATAAATTGTGTACTTTTGAATGCTAAGTAACTAGAACTAAAGACAATACAGAATATTATGAATGTTTAGAGACTAATAACTATAAATCAATCTGGAAAAAGGAATCCCGATGAGATACATCATAGGGATCGGCGTACGAAACTCAAGTCACGTCAGAAGCATGATGAAATGTGTGTTTTTAGACCCTTGTAATGCGGTGAATCCCCAGAATTCTGCCAAGTATATAAGGGCCGAATCAACAGATTTGGAGAGTTCGCTGTTGGTCGTGCTAGAAGAAGGTGCTATGCTTGTGGAGAGAGGCTGGTGAAAACATCTTGGTGACATCAGATTCTACTGTGAGGCGGCAGGCGGCTACCTTCGGAGCAGTGTTGGGCGAAACAAGAGGACTGCTGCGGCGGGCTGACGAGCGAAGAGGAGGTGCGCGACGTTAGTCGAACCGAAAACCTCAAGAGTGAAGACAGCGGTGCAATCGGGGTGCTGCGCAGCATACGGCGATTCTCACCACTGCGGACTATTAAGGTTGTACACTGTTAGTATTGGAAAGACTGTTGATTGGATATATGACTGAATTTTTATTGTGATTTGTAGTCTCTAATTGATGAATGGTAAATATTCTTGTGCTTTAATTGTCAAGGTTAATTAACGTTCCCTGTGGCATAGTAGTAATCGTGTGCATAATTAAGGGTGTTGTAAAAGTTATAGTAGATTGCTGTTTTGTGTGTTTTTGTAAGCTTTGTTAGCTAGTAAATCAGTAATTTAATTCAACTCTTTTATTTCTTATTATAAGACCTCTATCCCAATGAGCTCAGGGAATTGCCCACATATAAAGTTTGGCTTAAACTTGTAACAATATCTTTGATTCAATGTGTAAAAACACAGTTTGTGGGAATATACATTCATTACCTGCATTCTGTATCATTGACATTTGTTGTACATTCAAAACCACAGCATCTCCTCGCTAGTTTGCTCAATGGTTGTGTCACATGTTTGCTTAGAAGTTCATTTGGCCTGTTATTTGATAAAGCGTAACTGCTGGCATCTAGCGAGGTGTTTTAAAGTTGCACTGATGTAACACTAGCTGCGCCAGTAGGTACTGCCACCAAGAGGTTAAAGAAGGAACCGTTTCTGCTACAACAGGCATGAGCACAGTCCGACCTGTGCTCCTCTTCAATGCTAAAACCCCATAAGAGGTGACGTCATTTTGTCGTGCGCATGCGCAAAAATGCCAAGCTGGGAGGCTGAGGAGAGCACAGCTCTGATGTACACGGTACAATGTTGCAACGTCGCAGCTTAACAGCATTAAAATTCCGTGCATTTGTGATCGGTTAGACGAACATTTCAAACTGTACTGGCGCTACAAAACACACAAGAATGTTTTAAATATTTTGCAAAAATGCTTCATAGAAATCTGGGTGTACACGTGCACCTGTGCACTTATATGCCGGCCGCTACTGATTACAGGTAATTGAGTTTACCGCAATCGTCGCTGTTATTCTCGGTAGCGCTGGAGTGCAAGTCATAGCCAGCTGCACACGTGTGTAACGATACAATGTTCTGTACAAGGACGGTTACAAGCTTGTACAAGACTTGTTTATTTAAGCGAACATACGTGGGGGTATTTATATAGAAGTTTCACAGACTTGTCGCACGATTCTTGATGCAACACAGATCAGTAAGGTAACATGTTAAAAATATCATTGCTTTTAAAAATTACAGATTTATTTACCGTAAGAAAATAATGTATGAAAGAAACACACCGATAATTTTTGTTTAGAAAATAAAAGTGATAAATAATTGCGTAAAATATACTGGCTATATCAGGCCGGAGTGTGTTGATTTCGCGTGGCGATAGCTTATGAAATAGCAAGTAGAAAAAAGGTTTTAATTTTTTCGTAACACTGAATTGTAATCGGAGTAATGCTAACCTGAATGTTTACTTTATAATTGTGTTTCATTAAATCAATTCTAAAAAATACTCAATTTTCTGTTATTCTGACACTTTTAGTGGTCTTTTTTGCTTAATACGAAGTGATGTTTTATTTCATAAATATAAAAATTTAATTTTATAGTCGATTTGCAGGGATCATTACTCGCATTGCAATTCACTTTATTTATATATTTAAACCCCATTTTCTACTTTCTTTTCTATAAGCTAGCATCACGCTACATTAACATACTCAGTCTTGACTCATCCTGTATATTTATCGTAATTTTCCCATAATACATTTATTGAGTTTTAAAACAAAGTTTATATATACAATACCTACTTTGAATAAAAATCGATAAACTGTTTTTTTACAGAAGCAGCCACGCCGGTGGCTATTCAAGAGTACGCAGAGCCTTCTACGGAATCTGCAATCGTGGGCCACAGCTAATAGCAGGGGAGATGGGAGGTGTATACTCACAAACTGTACGAACTGTAGCACAAGGCGGATGAAGACAGCGGTTGTGTTGGGCTGCTGGCTGTGTGGTAGCACCGCGGTGTCGTAGCTGCAGAACAAGTCGTTCTTCAATGTGAGTAGCGTGGATGTTGGAAGACTCGAGCACTCCATACTGCCTGGTCTATAACTACAAACACACGTCATTGTCTTAACACACACACACACACACACACACACATATATATATATATATATATATATATATATATATATATATATATATATATATATATGTTGAATACACGAGTACTAGTACGTCCATGTTAAGTAGCTATCAACAAAACAACTCTTAGGGCTGTATCTATAGACCTCTTTCGAATGATAACCAACTGCTCACCAATGCTTTTTCTATGGGGATAGCAGTTGGTTGTCATTCGAAAGAGGTTTATAATATCGGCTCTTAGTCTTTCACAAGCTAATGTTGGCTTCCGTGTGTCCTATGCGATACATAAAAAAAAATATGGTATAAAATTGATTTCACTGTACACTTGGCGTACTCATTAAGACGCTTACTTTCAGAATCAAGTAGTGTTCACATTTTACACAAGAGCTACGTTAATTTTTTTACGGTAAAATAAGTAATGTGAGGCATTAATTTTTTTTAATGTGATGAAGTTATGAAAAGCATTATTTAGTGTTAAAATGAATGTCCTTATTACAATATTATTCTATTTATAGGATAGAAAAATATATTTTTATTTTAACTATGCAGCTAACTTTTCCATACATATTACCGCGTACTTATTTTAGTGATACAAGACTTTTCGTGCCGTTGCTATACAGGATCTTGACTATTATAGGTGCAAAACTAACGAGCTAGTAGAGGACAATCAAAAAAGCAAATAATCCTCATAAATGTATGTACATAAACAAATGGTCTCCCTGATACGACGTATGCACATGTGCAGTCATGTCATGTGTTAAAACACAATTTTTTTTATGTGTGGGGATATTGGAAGGTTTTCATGTATTCCAGCCTTGTTGATAGCGTCCGTGAACTAAGGAATCGCATTGTGTATGGTTGTCTATGAGTACGGAACAGGCCTGGGGTTGCTGAACGTGCATGGCCATCGATAAGGAGACGTGTTGAAGCCTGTCGTCACATGAACGGTGGTCACGGTGACCCCTGGATAGTTAACAACGTACAATACGTGTATCAAAATCTCATAACATTAGGGAAGAATTTTAATAAAAGTGAAGAATATAAGAATTGCAAAAAAATGTGATATCTGCCATCAAGTGTCAAAAGTATTTATATGGATAAGAAGTTAAAATCATCCTTAAATACTAATAAAACTATCTGGGGCTTTATTAATTAATGATGAAATTAAAGGTTTTCAAAAAAGGGAAAATATTGTTACTTACCATCATGGATAAGAAATATCTGATTGTAAGCGAATTGCAAATGTATTAAATAAATTATTCTCAGAAATTGCTGCTACAGTGCATATGAATGATAATGATAAAGATAATTGTATAATGTATGATATTAATAGCACAATACCAGTAAATACAAAAAGTATGTATTTAACACCCACTACTGAACATGAAATAATTAAAGTTATCCATGAACTTAAGAATAAATGTCAGTAGGAATAGATGAAGTTTCTACCATTGCGATTAAAGTTTGTGCGAATCACATTGCAAAATCACTCCACCATATTCTTAAAGAGTGTCTGAGTCAAGAAATTTTTCCTGATAGGTTGAAGTGTGCCAAGATAATCCCCCTCCACAAGAAGGGAAACAATATAAGTGTCAATAATTACAGACCTGAAGCCTTGTTATCGAATATTTCACAAATATATGAAAAGATTATCTTAAATAGACGGACAGAACTTATTAATTATCATAAAATAATTACTAATAAACAGTTTGGTTTCATTCAGGTTAAATCCACAGTACAAGCTGTTTATAACATGATTAACGATATTTACACTTATTTAGACAAGGAATTTGTAGTTTCCTGAGTATTTGCTGATTTATCAAAAGCTTTTGATTGTTTTTATGATTAAATTCTACTGAAAAAACTGGGAAAATATGGTATCAGGGGTGCGTCTAATAACTTAATACGTTCCTATCTCTCTAATCGTACACAAGTGACTAATATAGAATGTTATTATGAAAACTATTGTTATACTTCGTGTAATTCAACAATCAAAAATTCCGATATAGGTGTACACAGGGATCAATATTGGGGCCTGTATTGTTTATTCTATTCATAAATGATATACCTGCTAATATAAATAAAGGAAAGGCTAGAATGTTTGCAGATGACACATCTGTTCTAATTGTTGGCAAAAATCATTCACAGCTTCAGACCAATACAAGAGAAACTTTAAGTAATGTTGAAAAATGTGGGAATTGTGGCAAGGTAGGTCACCCTACTTTAAAATATAAGTGACAAATATATTTAAATTATGGTTCCCGGAATAAAGTTAGAGCCTTTTGACAGCAAAATCTTTTAATTACAAGAGCACGATATCAACATACTAAATACAGAAGGACGATTTGAAATCCGTACACTTTATCAAATTGAACATGGAAAATCAACAAATAAAATATAGCATAACTTTGCTACATGAAAACCTAAGAATAAATCATTTAAATTAATAAATGAGAAAATAATTTTTCGACATGTTAATGACATATTTTATTTGCCTGGTGACACATTGACTGCAACAAAATGCTGCAGAACACACTATTCCAACTTCTGTCTTAACTAAGAATACTGTCATAATTTTAAAATACTATGGAATACCAGATTTCTCAAAAGATAATTTAAGAAACAGACAGATAAAATGTTGCATGACGGCATTACTGTACCAAGTAAAGGTGCGTGGAATTTTCCATTATTAATTATTTCTAAGAAAATGAATGCTTCGGGTGAAAAGAGATACAGGGTTGTAATTTACTTCAGCAATTAAAATGAAATCATTGTTGACGATTTTTACCGCCTCCCAAATATAATGGAGATTTTAGATCAATTTAGAAAAGGACAACATTTCACTACATTATATTTAGCAAGTTGATTTTGGTAAATCCCCTTAAATGGTAAGATTAAGAGAATACCATATTTAGCACTGGTTACAATCGTTATATGTTTGTTAGGATGCCACAAGGTTTGACAAATAATCCCAGCACATTTCAAAGATTAGTTAATAATATATTAACAGGTTCGCAAAGAATTAAATGTTTTGTCTCCCTTGACGATATAGTCATTTATGGTAACACTTTGAAGGCTCGTAACGATAAAGTACTTGATAATTGTATAGGTTAACGCCCAGATAAATGTGAATTTTTGTACAATGGAGTAATTTATAGACCAGATCCAGAATAAGTTGAAAAAGTACACCATTTTCTCAGTTCACAAAATACAAATGGTATAAAATCATTCAGTGGTCTACGTAATTATTATCTGAGATGTATCTTACATTCCATTCAAATAATGCAACCAATAAATTCACTATTAAAGAAAAATATCGTATTTCTATGGGAAGATTCACAAGAAAAGGCGTTTCAAGATACTAAAGAATTATTAAATTCAAAAACATTGCTCCAATATCCCGATTAAAAAAAAACATTTATATATCAACTGATACAGGAATGATACGATCGGATCAGTATTGTCAAAACGACTTATTGGTAAAGACGAAAGTACAGCTTAGCTAGTCGAGTTCTTAATTATTCAGCTGAGAAAAACTACCCTAAAAGTAGAAAAAATTGGTATGGTCAGTAAAACATTGTAGACCTTATTTGTATGGGCGAAAGTTTTCTATCGTCACAGATCATAAACCGTAAACATGAATATTCAGTGTAAAAGATCCCAGTCTGAGACACATGAGATGGCGATTGAAACTTCAAATTTATGAATACAAAATTTTTTATAAAAAGTAAACACCAAACACAAATGCTGATGCATTGAGAAGGATACACATGACAGAAATATATAAAAATTCACAAAAATGCAGGTTAGGAGTTTTGAAAAAATTTCGCGAATGTTCCATATGAGGCCATGAAGACATGAATCGTACACATCAAAGAAAAAAAAAAATGTTTTGTAAATGGAAATGTATGAAATGAGATATTGAGAATTACATCAGACAGTGTCAATCATGTTAGAAAAGTAAAATCACACATCCTAAAAGTAAGTGATGTCTAGCAATAACAACCCCTCAAGAAACAGTTTTTAAAAATGTTTATTCAAAATTGTAGCACCTTTACCAGTAACAACAAATATGAAAAAATATAATTTAACATTTCAAGATGCATTATCTAAATATACAGTTGCTGTATCTATTGAATAGCAAGATGCCAATACAGTAGCTAAATATTTTCTTAAACATATACTTTTAAAATTTGGCACAACACAGGCAGTATTAGCAGATCAATGTTCAAACTTCATGCGTGATATGTTTAAAACAGTATGTAAATTATTGCACATAAAAAAATACACACTACGGCAAATCATCCTGAAAGTAATGGTGCATTAGAGAGAAGTCGTAGAACTCTAAAAGAATATTTAAGACATTCCATTTCTGAAGACCAACGATATTGGGATCTTTGGATCTCATACGTTAATATCGTGTTTAATACAACACCTAATAGCACTACAGGTTTTATGCCACATGACTTAATCTTGGTAGGAAAATAATTATTCAAGGTATTTAACAGAAACCTTCTAAACCTCCTTATAACCATGATAGTTATGTTCAAGGATTAAAGGTAGATTACAAAGCTCGTACGAAAAAGCTAAAGAACATTCAGTTATATCCAAGAAAACCATGACGAACAATATGATAAAGACGTAAAGTTTTAATTGAATCAGGAATTTGCAAAACGGGTTAAGTCACGAATTTTGTGAAAATGAGTTAACACTAGGAATCAGGTCATCATCCCTATCCGCATCGTTCTGTGTTAAAAGGAGTCAAATCCTGTACGTTTTAGGCTGTTATTTTGCTGCATCGAAAAATTGTTCACTTGAAGAAGGTTACAAGTCCTGGACTTGTCACCTTTTACAAATGTGAAAAGGCAAGGGCATAATGCTACAAACGTTGGCACTGAATGATGGCACTTTATTTTGAACACGTATGTTGTTTTCAAATTGTTTTACTGATATTAACAACATCTGTTAGTTATATATTTTACTTATTACAGAATATCTGGTAAGTAGGTAAATTTAGGAAACTTCAGAAAGTGCTCGTTTGTAAGGTGGCAACAGTTCATCACTGGTATGTTAAAAATGGCCGAGGCAAGTAATGAATCAAGTGATATGTTACCAACAAAGCGTAAAGGTGTCAGAAATAGTGAAATGTATTCGAGG
>PNEQ01040454.1:25523-43888 GCA_003012365.1 Medauroidea extradentata | reverse complement strand
TTCATGAATTATTTCGACGTTACGTGACGCAGTTGTTTGTCACTCAGGTCTAAATTCCGGGAGGTTCTGGGCTCGAATTCCGTTAAAAGCTGCGTGCGAACGTTCAATTCTGACACACAAAAACTACAAGGCAGATCGAATTAGTGCAATTTACATGTAGTCTTTAAAAGGGGTAAAATTGCAGTTCGCTTTCCACTTACGTTCCTCTACAATATCAGCTGACATATCGTCGGTATACTGTCAAAAGTGATTAAGTCATAAATACTATTTCGTTTAAAAACAGTATTAAATTATAGATATTAACAAAAATGTGTTATGTTACTATACTGTGACACAACAGTACGAAACGACGAATAGACTTTAAACTTGGGCAATTGTTCGTGAACAACATATATATATTCCTAGCATTTTTATAATTTTATCTCATTTTGACTTTGTCACTTTTGGCAGTAAACCGACGATATATCATCTCACTAATCTCAGGTTTGGGGCACCAAATACGTTTCCGCGAAACCTCTACCCTCTGAAACTTTGTAATGTCAATAAAGTCAAAGTGAATATTTTGAAAATATATAATTGAGGGCACCGTCATCAATGGTTGTGCAGAGGGTAAACAGGTGTTTCTCATTCGATTAACCTCTTACCGTAGGTGTCTGTAACTACCCCACAACGTCAAATAGGCAGGGCTATAAATAAGGCCCAGGCGAAGTCGCTGTTAGTGGCAGGGTCAAACTTAAGACTGCTTTTCGCGTGGACAGCTATAGCTACTTATACCTGCTGCAGAGTTACAGTAGTTCAACTAGCCGCTTGAAGATTCTAATACTTGATGACTGAAGTATCATTTGTTTTATGTACAAAGAGATTATTCTGTTAAAGTAAATATTATCAGTTACGAATAATACTCGCGAGCAAAGCAGCGGGGGACTGCTAGTATATATATGTGTACATACATACACACACACATACACACACACACACACACATACACCCGACGTCCGACGGCACTCCCCTAGAAAAATTTGGATTTTAAAACCGAACCAAGCAAAGATTCTGCCACTGTAAGAAACGGTAACATTTTTAGGATAAATTTATGCCTTCAACATAAAAACTGCAGCAAATTGCAGCGTAATTAGGGGTGCAGCTGCACCCCTTGCACCCCCTGTGTTCAAATACACGAAAGGAAATGACGACCAATTCGAAGAAATTTAGTTTTATTCTGCTACAAAATTATAACGGAGGATCATCTATTCATCAAGAAAATGACCATCTTTTGAATGACAATCTTAATCTCGTAACGGAAGATAAAGGAATCTCCCTCGACGTGACAGACCAGGTATGCAGGGCCACGAAGAATTTTACAACTACGAAGTCGAGTGCTCTCAGAATATGCCTTGATGACGTCCTAACAACCAAGTGACAATAGCGGCAGACTTTCAGAACTTAGTTTTTACGCGCTCTTATCTCGGTTAACGGCTTTTTCTCGCGCGACCCTCCAACGCAACTAGTACAGGGTCCTCGGTGTTTTTCTGCGTCTTTACGGGCCTTTCAACCTCCTCGTAAAGCCGCCTCAGCCGGTCACGTGCCAAGAGGCGTGGGCGAGTGATGTGAACCATGCAAGCGAGCGGCTTCACGAGTTGACAAGCTGAAGTCAATGTTTCCGTATCTTCAGCCAGTTAAGGGGAAGGTTGCAGTCGCTATATTGTATTTTATTATTTTATGATTATTTGGAATTCTAAGGAGAAAAATGCTAAGTACGCAATATCTTAAATTTTATTTACAATTCGCTACAGTAGAGAACTTGCGATTTAGCTGTTAACTTATAATTACGCCGATATGCGTGTAGCAAATTTTTTTATACTCATACTGACCGCGACCTCTATAAGTTACTAGCTCTATTGCAATGTTTGTACTGTAGCACAAAGTAGATAGGATTTGCGGTATAATAGTCGAATTAACATTTTTCTTCTCAAAATTAAAAAAACCGAAAAATAATAAAATTAAAATGGCGACTGAAACCGGGAGGAGCCTTAAAGGAGGGTTTGCGTGGGGGAAGGTTCACCAAAAATGTTTTATGTGTTTTAATGATTTTTGTATGTCTACAAGCTATGGTTTGTTTTTTAGGCATGCATTGTGACAATTGTTTTCTGCAGCGAACAATTTTTGCTTTCATAGTTTTTGTGTAATAGAATGTCAAAGTCCAAATTAGTGTAAAACGGTTTTATGTTAGGAAGGAAAACCCACTGACTTAACGAAAAAAAAAATTCACACTGAAGAACAGTGTCTTGGACTACGTCTAGCAAAGTGTAAGCAATAACATAAATGTAAAGAAGCTAAGAAATTTGAGACTGTTATTGTGTAAACTCTAAATTGTCCACAAGAACTTAAATTTTTAAGCATATTATGATGAAAGAATTTATGTGCCAGAAAAGCCTCGGTTTCTACATATGTCTGCTTCCACCGAATACAGTATAAAAATGTTTTCAATAATTACATTACGCAAACAAATTACAGTACACTGACAAATATTAGGCAGCCTACCAGCTTGTCTACAGTTGACAGCAATATTTGTAACACTGTAAATTAATTGTACAAAACCAGTCAAATTAATTTTTTTAAGATTACAAATGTTTTACTTTCCAGACAAAAATTAAATGTTTTCGTTTTTTAATAAAATATGAACCGTTTCCATTACTTGTTAAACTCACCAAGTGCCAAGAATCTATTTCCTTAAGCACTAATATAAATCATATTCTATATTTATCACAAAAAAAATCAACGAAACAAATTAATTACTAACCACAAAATTACAAGAAACTAAAATAACCTCGAATCCTGGTATTTAATATGTCAAGAAACTATCAACAAAATAAGTACAAATATGCGATCTGTTCTTAAAAATTCAAGGAAGGTACATTCAAAACTAAATTACAATAAATTTTGCATACATAAATAGCCCATGTGTTGTTATTTTATACGCAGATAACTATCTGAATAACAGAAGTACAAATATAAATACAGAGCTTGATTTTTAACATCAAAAGAAAAAAGCATATTAAACAATACATATAATATGAATTAAAATCGGTTACAAAAGCGTACCTGTCGATTGATATTGATGTTCCTTTGAATGATTTTTCATTACAGTCGTAGACAACTCACTTCTGGACCATTTTTACAACACGCTGCAGCAAATTCAATTGGCATGCATGCGAAAACAGGCCACAATCAGCTGTTTTGAGAGCGAAGTTGTTTTTGCCTCAATATTTTTGCGGCACGCTGGATCTACCTATATATATGTCTATGAATTAAACTTCTTCAAACTCAAATGCCATGACAATCGAAAGAGAAAACGAGTACAATACAAATCACGTCTTGTCACTTCTGTTACTACTCATTTATTCAGTGATGCGGTTTTGTTCTCACATTTGCAATGCAGTTTAAGGACATGAGTACATTGAAGAGAGAAAAATTGTTGAACTGCACGTGGTTACTTTTAGAGTGGCTAGTGTGGTTGCCTGCTTAAAGTTACAAATTCTCTCAACATAATCGGTAGTTCATGAGTCATTTGTGAGGAATTTGGAAGTTCACGAACGTTTTCACAATCCCGGGTCATGAACATGTGATTTACGTGATATCACTAAGTGAAGAAGGGAATGAAGTACTTATATTACAAATCTGACCAATCAGTAGTTGCCTAGCGTGGAACTATGTTTCGTATCGACATTTTTCAATTCTATGCTCTGGGACTCCACACAGTAAAAAAAAATTGTATCTTTACAAAAATATATTTCAGAAACCAGTTTCCAAATTTTTTTTGTAACGTAACAATTTTTTTTGTAAAAATTACAAAAAACTTTTACTTTTACACATTTATTTGTATTTTTTACAAACATTTATGTAAATCTACAAACAAATTTTGTTTATTTATAGCTAGTATCTGGTACAGTTTACAACAATTTATTTATTTAAGGTACGAAATGTTTTGTAAAATGTGACAGGTCTCCTAGGTTTATTTTGTTTCGAATCGAAAACTTTGCTCATTATAACTTATTTTACTATTCCCCAAAATAATTTATGCTATTTGTAACCACTTAAAAAGGTTTCTGACATATGACTTTTATACCTGACTGTTAATCTTCTGATTTTAATTTACTAGATTTTCCTCGTATATGTGCATTTTTTTTTCTGCTGTATATCGATTGGTCAAACTAGTAATATGCGTATTTCAAGTCATAAAGTAGGGCTTTTATTTTCATTCTCTTCTTCACGTGTTCATGAACCTCCGTTCTTTAAGTGTGCGTAAACTTCTGTAGTCCTCACAAATGCCTCGTGAATGCAGCTGCGACTACCAATTTTGTTGTCAGGCCACGTACCTCTATATCGATAATCACAGTGACCACTCTAAAAGCAATCATGTGCAGGTTGACAACGTTTTCTGTTTCATATTGAATAAATAATTTTTTCGAAATTTTCTCGTACATTAAAATCATTGGACCAAAACGTATTGGACGTTACAATCAAAATACAGAGGGTGGGTTGAAATATGGAAACATATCGGAAAATGCGTGACTAAACAGAAATGTTTGTATTGATGAAGTATGTCATTGGAGCTGTCGAATTGGCCCATCACAACGGCCTGCGCAACAACCACAATTTATTGCACGCTTCAGTTGTCGTTGAAACAGTGCTCTGTTCAATTTTCTTTGATGAAGTCGTGGAAATGCGTCATTACTGCAATAAATAATATCAACAATTTCACTAAATACTATTCAAACCCTTAACATGAACAATTCAAAGGAATGAGTGTTCTGTTCATTATTTCATAGAAGAAAACGGACGCTAGCTCATTGTAAGAAACCTTGTTGTGGGAGCTTTCATGTCCGAAGTAGGCGAACTTTGGGTGTTTTATAACGTGAAGCATGCAAAATTATGAACACGCTCAGCATGGATACAAAACGTCCATGTGATAAACACTATCGTGGACAGAAACATATGCCTAAGTTATCGAGACAGACAAACACTGTATAGGATTGTAGTGAACAGTAAAATGACTACAATCGCATACTTGATTGCTGAACTGAATTTATCGTCAAAATACCCCACAGTACCCAAATTGTATGTGAGTTGCAATTACATGGTCAGTAAAAAATTGTCAAATGGTCTCGAAGAGAAAACATTGGCTCTTCAGTAATAAAATTGTGGCTAAGGTGCCATGCAAGACGGTCATTTAGTCTTGCTTTACACTGCTTCCGATGTTCATCAGAATTTTCGCTTGGAGAACGACATTCAAAATCTAAATCCACGTTGTTTGCTGCGTAGGTCGAAATGATCGAGAGTCGATAATGGTATGGGCTGTCATCATGGAGGTGGGAATAGTCAGGAGATGGCTTGCTGCGACGTTGAAGCCGGATTTTTGCGTATTCCATCATGGCGCTGAGGCGTTTTGAGGTTATGGACACTTGTGTTGATGCGCCTCTAAACAATAAAAACATCTCAGAGTAGCGCAACTTAGCGATGACAGGAACAAAATTGTCAATAAAATTGCTTGGACCGGGTAACATTATTACGGATTGGTTAAGGACACGGTCGTAGAAGAACAGGTCTGGACACTCGCCTATCTACTAATGTATTTTACTTGACCCCCTTGTTGTTTGGTTGTAGTTCGTCAAGTTACCGAGATTATTGTGTTTTATTGGCGCTTCAGTTTGGGCGGTTGGACCCAAACTCCGCCCACTTTTTTCCATCGTTAAATTTATACAGTAAATGAAGATTGCTGGAGCCTAATTTGTGAGCGAAGGAAGTATTTCGTAAATTTATAAAAAATACGTTTTGATAAATTGTTTACCCTAGTGGAAAGGACGTGGGCGGAGTTTGAGTCCGACCACCCTAACTGAAGCGCCAATAAAACAGAATATTCTCGGTAACTTGGTGAACTACAGCCAAACAATAAGGGGGTCAAGTTTCCAGGCGAGTGTCCAGACCTGTTCTTCTACGGCAGTGGTTAAGGAACAGGCGGTTGCCATAATGGAACACCCAAAACTGCGGCTTCACGTAGCTCTCACACATGGCCATAGGCAGGGCCACCTCCTGGCTGTCATATCGTGGTCTGAAAGTTCGTGTCACTGCCATATAGACTAAGCAGAGATTATAGAAACGTTCAGGTCACGGCCATAGAAGGACAGGTCTGGACACTCGCCTGGAAACTTGACCCCATCGTTGTTTGGCTGCAGTTCACTAAGTTACCGAGAATGTTGTACTTTTTGGCGCTGTAATCCGGGCGGTCGGACTCAAACTCCGCCCAACTCACTCCCGCAAAGATAAACAATTTATTAAAACGTATTTTTTATCAATTTATGAAATACTTCCATCGTTCACAATATTTAAGCACGGCTTCAGCAATCTTTATTTACTTTATAACGTAAATACTAGAAAAAAGTGGGCGACGTTTGAGTCCGACCGCCCGAATTACAGCGCCAAAAAGTACAACATTCGTGGTAACTTAACGAACTACAGCCAAACAACAAGGGGGTCAAGCAAAATACATTGGTAGGTAGGCGAGTGTCCCCAGACCTGTACTTTTGCGATCGTGGTTCAGGTGGAATATGACGTAAGTTCTATGGTCAGGGAAGTAAGATTTAGACGTAATAGGGCACATACCATAAAAATTGTTTATTACCATAACAACGTGTATAATTTGGCTGATGGTTGTCAATATGTAACCTAATATCTCAATACACCTATATACACGAACGGCTGATTACGCTCGTAAAGTAATCCTTCATATTGTTGCGTTTATAAACAAAGTCAACTTAACTTGACTACAGTCTGATAATGCTTTATATGCATTTTTCTTTCATGTCTGAGACTATGTGACTGTTTATAGCTAGGTTTTGACACTGGAGAAGAACTATGGTTCTCATGGGTCTCACTGTTACATTGGTGCTGTTCACATGTTAGAGAAACATACAGACGTAGCATGAGGTATCACGCGTTTTCAGTATTATTGAATCTTTGTATTCAGTTTTGGAGAAAAACCGCCTCTATTACTGCTAACGTAACTTAACATTGTTTTTACGCGAAGAACGGCGTAACATTTAATTACAATCTATGCAAGAAATGTATTTATCCAATCCCAAGACACTGCATACAGTTTTGCGAGCAAACATGTTTCACACCATGTTAGCCTAAATGATTTTTTTTTGTGCAAAGTATCCATGTTTATTCCTGCAGTTCCCATATACCTGGCACAGACAAGCTAAGACCACTTGAGTGTTCTGAATGACAGGGCAATTACTTACTAACGCTGCTTATAGGCTTATTTTACCGAATATTGATGCAAAATAGTCTCTATAAACTACAGAAGAGTTTGTATGGTAGGAAGGGAATAATTGCTTGCGTAAACAGTGAATAAACATAGTAGGAGACTATCAATATAACTTGTAGATTTATAGTTAATAATTAAAACACTACTTACTCATATAATATATCAACATCTTACAATGTTGGTAAAAAGTAGAAACGTGTTAATGTAACTGATGCTTATATTTGTAATTGATACGTTTTAAAACCAAATGTGGTTGTAATTGTTAAATATGTATAGTATATATTATAACTCAACAAAACATTACCCATACTCCCACCATCTTGAATAGTCATTATGTATCTTTGTAATTTTAAACAATTAATTAACATTATACTTTATAGCATTGCATGCGAAATATGTTTACAGTAGTTCCTCGAAATTATTATATGTTTTGTTTTGTGAATACTCCATCTGTATTAATATGCTGAAGCACGTTCGTGTGATATATGAACATTAAAATTAACATTCTGCACAGCTAATAACCGACGGTATACACAACCCATTATAATTTTAAATACCGTCAATTTTTTTTTGTTAACAACATGATCCTAATTAAATTTCAACTCGAGATAAGTAAAAATGTACTCATACTTACAAAATAACATACATTTAAACAGTGAAACAAACATATAAATTTATATAGAGTAATAAGATGTGATTTGAAAAAAAAAAAACTAAATGCCACGTTACAAGATTTGCTAGTTACTCGTTGGGCCTACGGTTTGCGAAGTGGTTAGGGTGCTCGCCTCTAAATTACAATGGACTTGATTCACGGCAGTGTCGATCTGGATTTCGGAAGAGTAAATCATGCTGAATGATGCCGTTGGTTGGCGGATTTTCTCGTTGATGTCGCTTTTCCCTCGCTCCATCTAACCGACACTGGTTTTCATTCACCTAATATCACCCCTGACCAGAGATGAATGCCTCGCTGTTAAGGGTGACGCCTACCCCGGAGCATATGCATGACCAAGCATAGGGATTTACACAGTAAATTATATTCAATAGGGCTTAGTTACAAATTGTAAAAAAACACCTTAAAGTTTGGAAGTAATTAATCTAAACGCAGCGTGGGACAGTTACAACACTTCCGTCTTGTAAATATGCGAACATTTACAGTTGTTACAATACAAGTCTTGTAACTTTAGTTTATATTTGACTGTTTTATAAAACATTTTAGGTGTGCTACCATGGATGTCTGGGAAACTATTCTACCTTATCTACTTTCTTAGCACTCCTATACGCACGAGTGGCAAATTTACAAACTAATTTTTAGAGTGTATCTATCGTGATGTTGCCTTCGTACAAAAACTGTTTCCTGCATTGAGAAGAGGAGAATAATGCTGCAGGAATGGATATTTAGAAACAAATTTATTAATAAGAGTTGTAGAGTGTTGTTTTGGCCGTGAAAATACTCATTTGTTTATAATTATCAGGGTACTGTACTGTAAAACAGCCTGTGCCTACTTGTACGTTGAGTAGTTTTAAGTTGGCACCTTGGAGCAGGCCAACAGGGGGCTATTAAATACCGCCTTTTATGGGTGCAACGCAAAATTTGCACCTGCGTTGCGTCAGCTTGCGGTGCATTGGAATTATGTCAAATAATCTAGAGAGTAATACCGGACAGCTCTATGCAATTACTAAGAGTAAGCTTGTGAAAAACAACCTAGCGGTGTGGTGTGAAACTAACACATTTTGATATAATTTTTGTATATTTGTTGTACTTTATTATTTCAACATGTTTAATTTAATTTTTACGATTTTATCGAACTGCAATTTTTTATTTTCTCCATGCAACGAAAATATGTTATCCATAGAGCATTTTTTTTTTAGGATTTTTATGTTGGCAGCGTTAATCTGAAATCAATTAAATATAAGGTGCGGTTCTCTGGTGGTTTGGCGAGGTACTACAATCAGAATTCTCGCCAAATCGCTTAAGCTGTCCGGTATTTATGTATATAGGTCATTCGGGATAAAGTGAGCACTAAAAATTTAACCTTTGAAAATTATCACTAGCCGTTACTGCATATAATTCCACATTACACATAGTCACTTTACTGCTTGTATGGTTGGCAACGAAATTACGCAACATAGTTCCGCGTGTTTCCTATTTAAATACAATAATACAGATAGAAAATTAGCCGAAATCGACATAATTGTATTTTATATAATTAATAAACTTTCTTTTACTAAACTGTATTGATCCATACTGACTAAACAATTTATTTTAAACGCGCAAACATCAAGTGATGTGTCTAGTGAGGTTAGGTATGTCCTGTCGTTAGCCGTAACGAGCGGAAAGATACGAAATGTCTGGAAATAGAACATTAGCAGGGCTTTTTTTAGTGTTCACTTTATCCCGAACCACCTATACAGTATTTTATTATATACTCACGTAATGCCATAGAAGAAGCATTTAACTTGCTCTGCACTTGCGTTGCGTTGCGTCGGTGCAAATAGCAGGTGGCGATATTTAATCGTCCCCCAGCTGTACAACCGCGACCTGGGTAGCGAGCGAGCAGGGAAGTTGGCTGGTAGCTGCCTCGGAACGGACGTGCACGACTTGTGAGTAGGTAGCAGGGCTGTCGAGGTTTGCGAACAAGCGGATCGGAGATACAGGAACGTAGCGGAATTGGTCTTCGACCACAATTCAAAATAATTCCACGTTTATGTTTGTAATACCGTATAGTTAGAGCCACGATTTTATGGTGAAAATATTTTTGCAACATTTGGTTTCGATGCGTCATGTGCACGTCTACAGGTCTGCTACATCGCCTGTAATTGGGTAATTTAACTCTCACTTGCCTTGGCAAATTACAGACGTAAGGAGTCACAATAATCTTATTCTGATTGGTGCAGTCAAATGAGGGACATGTCTGAACAAAGACACGCTGCCAATAACCACGAAGCAGAACTGCCGATGTGCACGAGAGACACTGAAACAAAGTGGGGCAAAAATCTTTTCGCGACAAAATCGTGGCCCTACGTATAGTATTGCCCTGAGTTTTGCCTCACCCAAAACGGTGTACGTACGTAAGTTGTGTTGGCAGCACTCATTTGACTGCGCGTGCGGCAAGGTACGTCAATCGTAGAATCTAAGGGGTGGTCTCGTGGCAGCAAACTCATTGCTCTACTTTGAATATATGCTGTGGATGTAAGTCTTCCAAGCCCCAACTATATTCAGCGTCTTCAACTTGGCGGTAGAGTCAAGTCCTCTGAATAGGGTCCGGTAGTTTTCGCGGAAAGATTTTTGCGCCACTTTGTTTCAATGTCTTACGTGTACACCTGCAGCTCAACGTCATGATTATTGGCAGAGTGTTTTTGTGCAGCGTTATTGTTATTCATTTGACTGTGCTAATCAGTACGTGGATAACTGTGACACAACACGTCAGAGATTTGCGGGTTTATCCTCCAGACGTTGTATGTTAAGGCATCCAATCACTGACCACAAGCAGAGATGCAGGTGTGCACGTAAGGCACGGAAACAAAGTGGTGCAAAAATGTTTTCGCGAAAACTACCGGGCCCTACCTCTGAGTTCAAGAAGGACTAGTTTTAATAACTACTTGGGTCGGAATTGTGCTAATGCCTTAAAATCATTTATAAGAACTATTCGTTAATATCCAGAAGGGTAAATTGTATTGATTAAGTTCTGACGTATTCAGTGTCATTGTAGTAGGTGATCCTGTGGCGGCTCGTGGGTTGTTGTCAGGTAGGCCTGCAGTTACTAAGAGCTGTACAGTGTTGTGCGCTGGTTGACTCTACAGCCACTGACACGCTGATGTGCAGGCGCCCCTTACTACTGAGTGGTTACAACACATCTAGTAGCCGGCAAATATTTCATTGTCATTGGTCTACGGCGCGTTCATCAAGAGTGTACAGTTCCGACTATCTGTAGCCCTACCTGGCAACAACCCTCTACCAGCCACTGAGTTGATCTACGATATCCTTGCGTGTAATTGTATTGACTTATGTTTAAAGTATTCGTCTTGAGTGCACTAGTTCATTTACAATCGTATTTAATTATCAGATGGAAACTTTTAACTTTTGCTATACGAGTCATCTCTTCTTTAGTATGGCCAACTGTCGCCAGTGATGTTTAGACATTTGTAATGGATAACACACAGTCTTGGTAAAAGCGCGGCTTGGGGACCGTGAGTTAGGGCAGTATCGTGCTATCACTGGAAACAGTGACTGAACTAGTTTGAGGCCAAAATAAAATAGTGAGTTTTCCAGTTCCCTGGCAATAGAAGCGTTATGTGTTTCGTGTGCATTATTTAGTAAAGAAATGAAAAAAAAATGTAATTTTGATGCATTATTAATCAAAGAAGTCCTAAATTATCAACGCACAGGTAAACTATTACACGTTCTTTGATTCATCTGGAACTGTTTGAATCAATTTTACTAGGCCTATTTAATTGAAGGTCAAATAATATTGTTTCGTTCTTTTAAGTTTGTAAAAAAATTCGTGTATGTATTCAAACACTGCATAAATTTTACGTGCTTTTCAAGAAATACATAAATGAAATGTTTTAGAGGACGCAGCAATATTTCTGAGACTGTTGTTTAAATTGCTATTATAATGGCGTTTCGGAAAAAAAACCCCACTTATATTATAAATCGAAGAGTATTATTTTAAATTAATTTTATGTGCAAAATTAGTAGTTGTGAAATTAATAAATGCTGAAATTTTTATTATCTGTGAAGATGTTAAGGCTGCACTAGTATTTATTATTTAGAACATTTTAAATACCTGCGAAAATGTTACTAATTCCAGTCACACTCGAAAACGAAACATCCGTTTATCATGGCAATGCAGATGAGAATAATAATAAAAAAAAGGCAACTTCGCCAAAATATTCTTTGAATGAATCCAAGGATTTTTCCGTTATTCTCCCAGAACAAGAAAGATAACAGCAACGAAATATTGACTAGAGCAAAGGAACCAAGTTCATGTTACTCGACATCTGCGGAAACACATTAAAGAAACAAGAACTAAGAGAGAATTAACTGTTCAGAAAGCACGAGCGCCATGAAACGAACCTATAAGGAGTCATCTTGTTAAGCCTGATGTAAAACAGAAGCGGAAGCGAAGAATTACGAAACAAACCAGAGCTCTTCGAGTTCAAGCGAAAAGGTGTTGGAATATTAAATGAAAACAAAACAATACGTGGCTTCAGACATTTTGAAAGAAAAGTCCGCGAGAAAATGTGACCGACGATGTTTTCAAAAATGCAGATGAGTGTACCATGAAAAATCAAGTTTATGATCGCAATTAAGGAAGCTGTATGTATGTACGTATATATATACATATATATACACATGCATACAACTTGAAATTTTTGTTTTTCCGTTTAATTGTACTTGATAGCATCAACTTACGGCGCATAATAAGGGGTTTAATAAAAATGACCAAAACTGCCTCATATTACGTGGTTTTAGCTCATATGCATGTACAATAGTTAATAGTATCCGCTAACTAGCTGAAAAAATACTACTAGTGGATAAAATTGCAAAAAAAAAAAACAATCTTAGAACGCCTACTAAATTAGTATTCACTTCAGTGACACAGTAGTTTTTTTGCCATACCTTACTTTATTTATTAGTAATACTGGCCTCTTGTTTTTTTATGGAAGTCTTTTCTCTGAAACGTAAATATTATGTGTAAATTGTTGTTTTACTTTGAGAAAAATTTTTGTATTCTGATTAAATATGCTTATAAAATAGTGAGGTAAGAATATGAATTTATTTTACCTTGAGTTGATGTTCTTATTTTGTTAGTTTGTCTTTAGTTTTTTTTATGAGTTTTTGCATGCTTTTATGAACAATACAGAAAATGTCTATAGCATACAAGAAAAAAAAAAGATTGTTACATGCCACGGAAGACTAAATCTTCCATTGCTTAATCTAACAGTTCGTAGATAAAATGTGTGTGGCATGGAGGATGAAGGTTTCACCACATCAACCCCATGTTGCATAAAATTGACTGTAGTCTGTGAAATAGTTAGTGGGTTGCTTTTTTACGATTAGAACACCGAAGCGGAGTGAAGCCGGCTTCCTCTAATATACTTTCTGCGGCAACTTCAGATTCCGTAAATTGTCCCTCTGGAATTTTCCTTGTTGTATACAGGGACGTTTTCTTATGTTCAACTCTAATATTTTATCTGGAGCATTTTCACAGGATGCTTCATTATGTTGGTGAGCTACATTTTCTCTCGGAGCTAGATTACGTACAGACACGGTAATTTCTTTGCCATCCGGAAGCTTAAACTACGCGTATTCAGGATTAGCCTGCAGCATTTTTACTTCATCTACAATGGGACCGTATTTGCTCTGTCAGACTCGCCGTTTCATGAGTGGAAATGAAAACATTATTGAAACTGAAATTTCTCTGGCAGATCATCTAGATTAGTTGAACGTCCGCTTGTTGGAGTAGCATTAGTCGCTGAAACATGTGAGAGGACAGCTCCTATTCGGCTATACTTCTTGATTTCAGAGCCAGCTGAACTGATTCCCAAATAAAACCACTCTCACCGTTGCCTTGAAGATTTGAAGCCAGCAGTGCTACAGATGGCTATTCCTTGCGAATGTAGAAAGGATCTAAGCTCATGTGACACAAATGACAAATCCTGATCTGAATGTATATTTGCAGGCATTTCAAAACAGTAAATAGTTGCATCAGCACTCTATGATATTAGAATCGCATGGAAAAGCAGAAGGAGCACCAGTGTTACAAAATTAATACCTTATTTTATTATTAAATTGGCCGCTCATAAGTTATTATTAATTTGAGGTGTTTCACTCAGATGGTAGCTACACTGTGGGTTTATTTAGATATTATTTAGTGTTAAAAGACTAAGACAGTTATGGTTAAACGGGCATTTACTATACTACAATGGCAGGTACTCTGAATACAAATACGGTTACATATGTGTTCTATTAATTTAGGAGGGGAGCGCAATATTACTGATTATTAATATATTGTGTTGAGTTGAGGGTTGCTACCACATAGTTAGATCTCACGACCTTACCGAAGCTGGATTGATGAGGAGACGGTATATCGACGGACGAGCACGCACCCGCCGGGACACGACTGTCGAGCCCCGGCGGAGAACTGCAATACTGTTGATCGGATGAGTGCTGGTGGACGACAAACCGACGACAGACCCCGTTTACTTGGTAACCGCGCCTTATATCGGCGTGCTTGTCCTCATTATTGCTCCACCACGAGGGGTATGAGGTGAGTTGCTGCCTTCCGTGGTTTCCCAACGCTGACCTGATTGCAGCTCGAACCTCTCGCTGTCCGGCTCGCCAGGCAATATCACAACACATTACTTATGCACTACTGTCAGCATATAGTTGTTTTTGGGAACTTTAAGGCAAAGGACGTTTAAATGCTGATGGCCTGAACTTTCTATACAGAATCTTTGTAGAACCACAAGTCCTGGAAAGAGAATACACAACTACATTTTCTTTGCCAGGTCGATATACAGTATCGTATCTGAGAGGTCTTAACTAATGAAGTATGTTTGGTAATTTACCATGTGAGCATAAGCTTCGAATCGAGGTCAGTTACGTTATTGATGACAATTACCTGTACTAAGTATAAAGGTTGATTGTAAAGATTGTTTGAGTAAAGATATTTTGGTCAGCGCTGAACATTTAGCGCTGGTGAGGGGTAACGTGACGTATCGAGTGGCGCCTGAGTGAAGATGCGGGGAAACGGAAGATCTCCGAGAATACCAGCCGACCAGTAGCATCGTCCAGCACGATACCTACATGCGAAAATCCGAGGACCGGCCACGCCGGGAATCGAACCCGGATTGCCTTGGTGGGAGGCGATTGATCTGACCTCTCGGCCACCACGGCTCCTATGACTGCTTGAGGGTAGACAGCCTGCTGTAGGTCAGTTACTATAAATGCTCACTTCTGTGTAATTTACGGTAGTTACAGAACGACATTACGCGCCTCATAGTGCGTATCACGGTGTGAATGCCGGGTTACTTACCACAGTAACCTCGCGCCGTCTATATTAACGCAACTAATTGTTTACAACCTCGTGTATACGCGCGAAACAGTTGTGTTCTTTAACACTTCTACTAACTCTAGTGCGCTCTGGCACGAATTTCGAAATAATATGTACAAACGAAAATTAAAATATTGCTATAGGAAATATTCGTACTTCCATCTTAGCACGGGGGTGTTCTGTTATAAACACTTTTATTTCTGTAATTTACCTAGAGTTCGTAAATGCTTTCGTACTTTCATTGTAAATGTACAGTACTACTATTTTCCTTGTAGAATAATTTTTACGAAAAATGCAAGGGTTGCGTTTGCAGTAAAAAAAAAAACATAAATTAAATGAAGTTTTGTATAGAATATTCACAGGAAATTGAGTACTTTTAAAGCAGTAGTCATTTCTTTCGTTCTATCTATTTAATGTTTTCTGTTATTTGTTAATATAAAGCCGTACTTATTTTTTAAATAAATTCGTAATTTGCTGATAAACGTGGATATGTATAAATTTCGCCATAATAATTGTTTACTATTATTCTTTACGAAACTGCTATCAATTTATTGAGAACGGTCTAAAGAAATACAAAATCGCGATTTTGTTTGAAAATGGTTAGTGATAGACAAACAATATCCTAGTAATTATATTTATCTGCAATCAAATGATCTTGTTGACAAAAAACCTACTAAAGGACAAACAAAGTAAAATAAGTACGTTGATAAACATTTAATGAAAATAAACAGTTTTACTACTAGTTGAGTTTGCCTATGTTGAGTTTGCAGTGGTAAAAATACTCCGAGTTACTCTCCTCTGCTGGGACAACCACATTTTACCACATCCAAAATGGCGTCTACGCATTATGAGATTCAAGCCAGTCATATCGCAAAGGTGGATCGTTAGTTAGAAGCTAAGCTGGTTTTGCCCGAGTATTTCCGAGGAGCGGGAAATTTAGAAAGATCCATACGTTCGTAACACATCGACTTAGTACTTCTCCATGTTTAAAATGACTTTAATTTCTATTGTGAAGAAGTGTAATGAAGAGATGTTGGTCAGCAACGGTCTTTAGTGCTGGTGAGGGTTGACATAATGTGTGCATGGAGCAGCACCGGAATGAAGGAGCGGGGGAATCAGGGGATGCCTGAGTAAACCCACCGACCAGTGGATCGTCCGGCACGATTCCCACATGCGAAAATCCGGGGCCTGACCTGGATCGCCTTTGTTGGAGGCGAGTGCTCTAGCCACTGAGCCAACTGCGGGTCCCAAAATTCTATTGCACTTGAATGTTAAAATCAAAATTTAATGTAAACATTTCGTAGACAAAAATTGAAAAATTTCTCTTTGTTCATGTGTACCGCACCTGCGTGTAATACGAACTGACTTTTCTACCCCTATTACAATTGTGCAGGGAGGGGTGAGCGCTGAGAATTGAGTGGGACCAAAAATTCCGATAACATATCCATGTGTACTGCCATAAAATTTAGGTAGTATTACGGGCGACCAGATAGCCCCACGGAGAGGTTTTCTTCCGTGACTGGTCTGGGATGCACACGAAGTAGTGGGCAACATTATTCCCACTTTTTTTATTACATTATAACTAAAAAATATTAACAAGTTAGCAAAACAACCAAAAATATAACACTGCATTAACCACAAACTCTGATTAGCGGAGCATTAAAGTATGGCTACATAAGTTACCACACATTAAAAAAAAATCATATCCCTAAACGATAGCTGTTTATTTGTAACACCACATTTGCAGAACATTCTTAGTCTGGCAGAGAAAGCAGGTAACTAATGTGCGCTATGATGATGCTACGAAAATATTTAAAACACTTTCGAAGCAACAATTATGTAAGTAATACATGTCTTCACGTTCATTTTCGTTGTCATTTTTATGGCTTCTGCGCCATTGTGGTATACTTTACATACCCTACTTATCTCATTACTTCCATTTTTGTAGCTTTGTTTTGTCCACTATCGAGCTCTGAACGACCTATTCCCGGCTTCACCCTGCACTGTAGTCTTCCCCATATCGCGTCCTCTCCAGATGTATCTGTACATCCTCCTTGGTCCACGTGCACCGTAACAACAATTATTTTGGTAACTCGTTTCTAAAGACATGTTTTGCAAAACAAAATAGCTCTTTACAATGCATTCAGGCAAGATCCAGCAAGAGTGTTCTGCGGTTATGATTCAGAGTAGTGGGTACCGTGGCCGAGAGCCCACTTGCTTACCAACTAGTGCAGTCTTACATCCCCAGAGCTATATTGGTTCGATCCCCGGCTCCGGCAATCCTGATTTCTGTTTTACATGTTTCCCGAAATCGCTCCAGGCGAATGCTGGGATGGTTCCTTAAAAAAAGGCCATTGCCGACTACTCTCACAGATCCGGTCATTGTACCAACTGTGTCTAATGACCTCGCTGTGAACGAGACGTTAAGCCTACATACATACCTACCATAGCTATATTCTTGACCTAAATCTACAGAGAATTAATGTAACGCGGGGAATGATGTCTGCTGGGGAAGATGCCAGCCGTATAGGTTTTCTGCGTTTCCTTACGTATTATTAAAATTTTTATTTATAAAAACTTAAAGCTCATTGATGCCTTACACAAATGACAAACGAAAATAGTATCCTATCGTAACATTTTTTGCACATTGTTTCGAAACAGTTTGGTTTTAAATTTCCGTAAGTGTTGCATCTTCCCCCGATTACCTTGTGACGGCCCTATTTTATTGATACTTTTATGTATATAAATTAATGTAGTTTAGGTTAATTGTGATGATTAATTCTAATGAAGGGGCCTTTATTGTCATATGTAACATATTGCCATCCATTTTAACTTCAGTATTGATTGTGAGGGGTCTGTGGGATCCTATGATAGGCCAGTATAAAAACACTATAAAATATGACTATTACTAATATTATCACAGAGGTATCGTGTCTGGTATCGTTTTAACCTGTGGAATGTCACAGACTCGAATATGCTAG